>CM033105.1:15144278-15223824 GCA_019321725.1 Paulownia fortunei | reverse complement strand
GGGTTTTGTCAGTGGATCTATGTTTTCTACTGGGGCAACCCTTTCTACATTTGATGTTACCTCTACCAATGATTTCTTGAATAAAATGGTATTGCTCATAATTTGCTTAGATCTTTGATGAGATCTTAGATCCTTTGTTTTTACAATCACCTCATTTTTATCATAGTACACCAATACTAGATCAATAATGGTCAGAACACTCAACTCTGGGATAAAGTTCTTCATCTAAACACCTTTTTTTTAGAGTATCATATGTTGTGGTCTGTTTAGCCTCGATGGCAAAATTTGTGGTTGTCTCATGCTTTGAGCTCTTTTAGCTGACCGCCCTATCTTTTATGGTGAATACAAAACCCAAATACTGACTTTGAATCTGCTACATCGAACTGAAAGCTAGAGTCAATGTAGCCTTCTAACTTCAATTATGCTAGTCATATAAGATATCCTTATTCCTTTGTAAGTACTTAAAGATCGTCTTAACAACTTTCTAGTGCTCTTTGCCTGGGTTGAATTGATATTTACTACTGACACTTAGAGCATATATGACATTAAGCCTAATATATAGTATATCATACACTATACTTACTATCGTGGATGCATAGTATATGCAAGTTATTATTCTCTCTCTTCTAGAGTCATAGAGGACATAAACTTTAAAATATAAATTTCTTGACTCATCAACAAGAATAAGAATCCCCTTTTGGATTTCTCCATGCTAAACCTCTTTAATATCTTATCTATGTACATAGATTGGGATAGTCTGATCATCCTCCTAGATTTATCTCCATAGATTTTAATCCCAAAGATGTGGGATGCTTATCCCAAATCTTTCATAGAAAATTACATAGACAACCAAGCTTTTTTTGATTGCATCATTCCTACACTATTCCTAATGAAAAAGATGCCATCAAGATAAAGGACAATAAATGTCACTTTGCTATGACCAATCTTTTTATACGTGCAAGATTCATCGGGACTATTGAGAAAACCAAACACTTTGATTGCCATATCGAATTGGATATTCCAGCTTCGGGAAGCTTATTTAAGTCCATAAATGGACCTCTGAAGCTTGCAAATATTACAATTTTGTATCCCAAAAATCATCATCCTCTCATTTTTTTCAAGCTTTTGTCTACATAATTATATCACAATTTAGTTATTTTTTCAATCATTGAATTAAGAATCAAATCACACACACCAAAATTCATAGAAGTTAGGTCTTTTTTCCATACCTTAAGTTCTAGGATTGAAACAATGTATTAGTTTTTGCTAGCATCAAAATAATCACACTTGGATATTTAAGGTGTGGATAAACTTAGAGGGACAATAATTAGGATCCTAAAAAGCAAATTCTTTTATGAAGAAGCTTAATTGTTATTCCTATGATTTGATCATGGCGAGATAACAACTTGAGTCATTTTACACATCTCCTACAATCGAAAGCGAATTAGGTATAAGTTTCTCGAATTTATCCCACACTAGGTATTATAAAATCAAGAAATCAAGAAATTAAAATTTTAAGAAAATCTTAAATTATTGGACAAGAAAAAAGATGACTTGATGTGTCACCTCATGGGTACCCGTGCACACATAATGGGTGAATATCTAAGTCCTAATGCCTAGGTGTTGGTCGGGTGTCTAACATGGGTGCTGGTACCCAATGGGTGCTTGGGTGGCACACACATCTCAACAAGTGAACAATCTGCCACACGGTACGTCTCATTTCTACATGCAAATGATGCACTAAAAATTAGGTTTTTCAAAATTAAAAGTTAATTTTATGAAAAATCATTTTTCTTGAAAAGTCTAAATTTTTTAATCCTAAATGTAATAGAAATTGCATGTTATGAATTTTTTTCTTTCATATCATGTGATGATTTGTTTAAAGCATTATGATTGGATGAGAATGGAGCCTATGCTAATGTGATTGGTTTATATTTATGTATTTTTTGGTAATTTTTGGATTTTGATTAAAATGAAGCTTGCGAGTCTCACCTTTTTCTTTTTATTCTGAAAGTAAATTCCATATCTCTCCTATGTACCTCCCTTTAAAATTGTTCTAATGTTTTTTAAATTATTTTGATGTAATGAGATTTGAATTAGGTGGTTGTTCGCGAAAAATTTTGCAAACCGCAAGTGCACGGTGTCAAGTTTTAATACAATAGTGAGTTGAGTATTATATCCACACAGATTGTAATAAAAAATTGTATTAAGTACTGTAGTTCAAATGTTCTTAATTTTATTTAGAAGATCGAATGATGATTGGAAAACAAAGTAAAGTAAGATAAAAATGCAAAGACAAGAGTGGAGTTTTTAGAAACAATATAGCAAGCACCTTATGAGCAAGATATTCTAGAGGAATGACTCACCTAATTATCATATATGTTCTTTCTTCCAAAATATACCAATTCAAGTTAACAATACATGTAAGTTAAGAATTCCTAAGCTCATCAATTCCTATCTCGAGTGTCGAATTGACTATGAGTTCTAACATGAATTTTGATATATTTATAAAAATTCAAGAGTAAAACTCTACAAAAGTTCAATGAATTCTTCTTCAAAACTTCAAAGGTTTCATAAGATTCTCAACTCTATGATTCCTAGGTTGTGTTATCCCTATGATCATGTATAATCTTCTCCCTCTCGAGTGTTGAATCTCATACGTCAAATAATTTCAATTAGTGGCCAATTAATCAAGACGAAATACTAAATAATATAATACAAACAAGATGAATAACTTGAACTAATATTATTTGGAATTCAAAATATAGGATCAAATAAGGTCACATCATCCTCTAGAAAGAAAAAATTAGTTCACCATGGATGAATACAACTTCAAGAAATAAATAAGAAAGAACATGAAAATTGTTCACCAATTTGTGAAGTGGAAGGAATGGTTGAAGCTCTCATTATATCCAAGGATGACTCCTTGTCACCAAGAATGCTCTATTTTGATTTGCAGAAAATGGAATGGGTCTTGTTTCCAAGCACCCAATGGCCTACTTTGGTTCTAAGAACTAATCCCCCCATTTGGTTGATGTTGATTTTCCCCTTTTAAACTTTTTCCTAATGATTCTTTTCCCAAGAGTCTTCCAAAAGAAACCCTCATATCCTTCTACTTTTCTTGGCTTTTTTTCAAAAGAAACCTAAAAGTACTTCTCCTTTTCTTGACTTTTCAAAAGAAACATGAAATCCTTCCTATTTTCTTGGCCTTTTCTCCTTTTTCTCTCCACCAATTTAGTGTATCCACTAGAGCATCACATGGGTAATGATGTATAGGTATATCTAATGTGTATATCTCATAAAAATGCCAAAATTCGTGATCCATTACCACTTGTCGCCAAAAAAATGCATCAGCGTCTTTTTTGTTGGAAAGGCAGTGCCTAGGCATAGAATAATGGTGCCTAGGCACTGTGCATTCTATCTTGGATGCCTCGAATGGCACTTAGGCACTCTGTTTTGGCGCCTAGGCACTGGGCATTCTATCCTGGAAGCCTCCATTTCAGCACTTTGACACTATTCAGCTAATTTCAATTGCATTTTGCCTTATTTCTAAGCTGAATTAGATTTTGATATCTCATAATGAATTGGATCCCTGTCTCTTGAATTTCCATAGGCACTTGAATTAACTAAATATGATATATGTGGAGAGAGTTATGTCTTAAAAACCAAGATGTGTCATACCAGATAATTTCAGCCTAGTGTTGATTTTTGAACTCAGTTTTTCTCATTAAGATCGATCCAATTGGATTTTGTGGTAACCATAAAAGTTGTAGATCTATTTCTTAGATTTTCAATGAATTAAGAATCAAGTTTATAAGAAATTGTGTACAAGAGTTATGATTGAAATACAAAAACTGTCATCAGTAGCATCTCACTCTCCTCATTTCAACATTTCAACTAAGTTTTTTGATTTCTTTCCATTTTCTTCTCTTATTATCATTACCTACAAGATTTCAAACTAAATGCATAAAAATTAACAAAAACACTTGAAAACAAACTAATTGTTAATCAAAAGATATATGAATTATTGGTATAAAACCAATTTATCAAATACCCCCAAACTTTACCTTTTACTCGTCCTCGAGGAAAACTCAAAATCAAACAATCATAGGCTAATAATTTGGTCATAAATTACTAAAATTGGTCAACCAATTCAAATGCCTCATCAATTTTTATTACACATAAATCTAAAGGTTAGTCACAAAGCTAGTCAAATGATACTACAAAACTTGTGCTTCATTAATCTAGTCATGAATTCAAAACGTGTGTGTGTGAAGTGTCAAGCTCAAGTTTCATGCATGTATTTTAGGTATGAATTTCACAACCAATAATTCTAATGATCTAAGAAAAGGAGTTGTAGGTGTTCCATGTGCTTGCTTTCCATAAAATTCTCCATTAATATAGACACTTGCAAACTTGGATCAAAAGGACTTCAATAAGTTTGTAACGTAAGACCTAGGTATTGGCTTACAAAGAAAAATAGGGATAAACAACATAAGAGAGCATAAAGCATTACACATCGAATCTCACTCTCCTCATTTCTTTTCTCTTTCCCAAATTTTTTTCCTTTAGGATTCATGCTTTTCTTTTATTTTCTTTTTCACAAATTTTTTTCTTTATTTTTCTTCTTTATTTTCCTTGCCCATACTGCTAAATACATTCATTCGTGCCCTCAACATATCTGCATATGATCCCTTGATAAGATTGTGCACAAAATGTCATACTTTAAGCTCTCTTAGGGATAATCATTGGTTTTTCGGGCTATAAAGGGTCGGTATAGTGAGCTTCAAGAAATGAAGTCGAATAGCGGTCATTCGTAAGCATTGCACATGCCATTATTTGAAAAGAGCTCAAAGGGGTAACTAGTGAATAAAAATATATTCATGGTAGGCTTGAAATGTACAAACGAGTCAAAGATGGCCTAAATCATTTCCAAGTTTGTAGTTATCTAGAATTTCACCTCAAAGAGTAATCAAGCAAGTTTTAGAACATCACAAAATAACCAATACAACTCATTGAAAGCAAAATCCAACACCAAGTACCATGCAATTCACAAAATTTTGACACAACATACTCAATGAAAAGTCATCATTCGTGACAAGAATCAATTACATATAAGAATCGCCATGTCACAAGACTAGCAATCTTTATTTCCTCTAAACGCTATACAATATCAATTAGGTATCATCATAGGTAATTGGTAATTAAATTATTTATTCAATCATAAAACATGAACTTAACTGAGTTTGTTAACAAAGCATGCTTGCTCTTGGCCTCTCATCACACAACATGGGTAATTCAAATCGAAAAAATTGGCTCAAATTTTTACATAAAGCTCAAATACACAAAATACAAATCCTAATACCCTACCTTTAAAATTAACATTATCTTCAATGTTTAAAGAATCAAAGCACATAAGAGGTAGAAATAAGAAACTTCTCTTTCCAATAGATGATGCACTTAGAGTTCATGGGATATCCACGCATATCACCAAATCTACATCCACCTACATAAGAAAAGAAAGCACGAAAGCTTATGGGTTAAAGCAACGAAAGCAACGGAAGTGAGAACACAAATATAGATAAAGAAATGCAATAGCTAAACATGATTGAAAGTGAACATATTTCAAAAACTAACTAAAAAATTATTAAAAAGTAAAAGAACAAGGGCTTGTGTTACCTCCCAAGAAGCATTTGGTTTAAAGTTGTTGGCCTGACTATCTTCTTTACTCATTCTGGATCTAAAAATAAGTGTTTATCATACCACATCTTTGTGTGCTCTAAGAGTATAGGTGATCCTTCCGAATAGGCAAGGTGAGGATGATCCGGAGTAGCATCAAGGGCCTTTTGGGCATCGAAAAGTGTATTCCCTATTACTGCTCATGGTTTTCCAAACATGGCAAAGATGTACTTATCTTTTTCGATATTAAAATGAAAAAAATCTGTAGAGCACAAGAATTGGTCACCATTGCCAAGCATATCTTGAGTCGCCCTAGTAGACCTTGTTTCATCTAGTGCATGCTTTCTAAAATTAAATAATGAAACTGAATTAGTGCTTGCATCTAGATCACATAATACTATTTCACAAGTAGAGTTTCCAATTGAATAAGGGATAATGAAACTCCCTGAATTGGTTAGCACTTGAGGTGGCTTCTCTTGTAAGATGGCATTATAATTTTCAATAGTTCCACACTCTTCAATTTGTTGTTGGATTGCTTTGTAATGCTCCCTTGGATTGATTTCCATTTTACTTGAAAAGTTTTCTTTATATTTTTGAACATTAATTTCAGTAGCAAGTTGTCTAATTTGATTTTCTATTGAATTTATTTTAGCTCCTCAACTTGAAGCTAGCTACCCCAATTGAGTCTCAATTTTGTCTATCTTTGTTTCATTCTTATTCAATCGGGCTCTTGTTTCATAAATGAAAGTGTATAGCAACTCCAATGATGCCCTTTTCAAACCTTTTGTTTCCATAAATAAAGTGCTAGTAGATACCATGGAATCCATTCCTTGAGAAGCTCCATCAGAAGTCCTAGCTGCAAATTGGTTAGGAAGAAAAGAAATTTGTGCAACTAATTATGTGAACGGATCTACCTCAAGAACACCGACAGCTTTTTCAATTGAAGACCTCTTGGAATGCCATTGATAGCCACTAGTAGCCATCACCTCAAAACTCCTAGTCTTATGCATACAAATTAACCCAATGTGTAACACCCCCCGAATACTAAATATAGATATTGGTATAACAATAATTTTGAGAAGGTAGCACATATGTGTGCATGTGTGTATATATATTTACTTTTGTTAAATGTAGTATTTTGAGAAGCAGTAAAGTATTTTCTCACATATAACCTTGTATATAAAAAAATCACCATTTATATAAAAATATAACACCCATCATAATCACGCTATTCTCAGGCTGATTTACTATCAAATTTCAAGAGTTATATAGGACACGACATCCCAAAGTTATAATATGATAAACTCAAAAATAAAAATAATAGCCTTTACTTTTAGAAGAAGTAAGAACATTTTGCATCTTGTAACTTTTTATATATAGTCAATAATTTACATAATAATAATGAATATAAAAATTAGAATATGCCCATAACACAACCATACAGGTTGTCATCCATGTACAGTGATCATTAGAAGCCCATAAGAGCTCCAACAACTAGGCCAGTAAGCCTCAAAATCTCAGGTATCACCATGCTTACCTACAATGCATAAACTATATGAGCTAATGCTCAGCAAGTAAAGATTATGCATGTTAAAGAATAATCCACAATATCAGTCATGCATCTGAATGCAATTCCATGCATCAAAATATTTCTCTCAAAATCATTTCTTTCTTGGCCCCTTGACCAATGCTACTATACCATGCATCGGAAAATAGCTATGCACACCACCATAATCTAATGGCCAATAATGATATAAGTATGCAAATCCATGCATACTCATACATATGCAAATTCATGCACGCGAACCTGCAAATACATGCACACAACAATGCAAATCTATGCATGCTTCGGTGCACTAGTAGTGGTCAGCAAAATATTTTCCTTTCTCAGAATCTTGTTATGCAATGGAAGATTTATCACAATATTTATATATGATGCATGCATGTGCCAATGCTCATGTATGTATGCTCAATGGATATGAATGACAGTAATGCGTGCCCTCTCCTATGCACATATGATATATGGTATTACATATAAATCACACATTTACTATGTTTATGCATTGTAGTTGCAA
Organism: Paulownia fortunei; assembly: GCA_019321725.1. Taxonomy (NCBI): domain Eukaryota; kingdom Viridiplantae; phylum Streptophyta; class Magnoliopsida; order Lamiales; family Paulowniaceae; genus Paulownia; species Paulownia fortunei. The sequence continues at coordinate 15,216,070 of CM033105.1, read as the reverse complement.
ATAAATATTTACTTACCTTTGATTGGTTGGGTGTTACTTCTAGGTTTTTTAAGTATTACTCCCCAACCCTAGATATGAAATAATCTGTAAAAATACAAGATATGAATCACCATCCTTACTTAAAAAGTTTATTATACCTAATGTAGTATAAAGATCTTGAATCTCAATTTAACTAAACAACCTTACCACTTAAAAACTATAACCGAATATAACTTTCTACATACCTTTGTTCCACATCTTAAATATATACTAAAATCATTTAATTGATGTATTTTAACCCTTATAACATCCCCCTAAAATGTAGGGATCGAATTAACCACATCTATGTTGGAAAATGTTAATGAACCAAATGGGACAGATTCACAACTTCATATTTTCTTGTTGCCACATTAATTTGCATGATGATTTTGACACCTTTAGATATATTCATTCACTCCCCAATTTTTTATCATACCTAGCTAACATAAAAAGCAATGTAACGATGTCATATAATGGCTAAAACTCAAGGATATAGCTTCCCAAGTTCAGCTCCCTTCACAGCATACTGAAACAAATTTTTCCTACCATGACAGTTTTGCGCACTTCATGACATTAATGGTTTTCACACCCTTATGTTTATTCAATCACTCCCAAATTTGTAACACAATTAGCTAACATATACATAGAGACAATAAGGTTATATTCTTGCCAAAACTAATGTATTTAATACTACAAAACGAGTCCCTTTTACACAGGATAAAATTTGAAATTTGATGGTGATAGTTTTTGAGCATCTCTTCAATATCATGCCCTATTTCAATTTCTAACAAATAAAAATTTATTTCAATACTCTTAACTCATATATGAACATGTATATGATGATATCTATAGGTTTTATTCAACATACCATACACTTTTGAAGTCTAAAACACAAGAAAACAGCAAGGTGACAGTTTTTGCTACAAGTATTTTCTATTAAGTGTTTGTCATCAAAAACTCTTTCTTTGTGCACCAAAGTCTAACTAAAAACTTTCTAAAACTTTTATAAGAGATTTGAAATCTTAAAACACAATAAACCCATTCAGAATAATCTAGAAACCAAAGGCAAAGCCATAGGTAAGTGTTACCTATGCAGATTTTGAGGTTAAACTTGATGGTAATCACTTCTCCTTTGCTTTTCTTGCTTTTATTTCAACTTGAAATCAATTTGGAGCACTTGGAGACCTTAAGGTGTGTGTTTGGAAGCTGAAAATGGCTGAAATAAGGGTTTGGTCATGGCTTAAGGGGGAAGGAAAACTTGAGGTGGCACTTGAAGTGCTTGCTTAAGCTTGGTAGCAAGCAGGAGATGTCAAGTTGTGGTATAAATCTAACATTTCACCCATCTTTCAAGCCTAGATTAGATGTATCTTACTATACATTAATTTTATTATAACCTATTTTAATTACCACAATATCCCATAGATAATTCATAAGCTAATTTCCTAGCCGTTCATTTAATTTCTTACCTGTCACCCGATTCTTGAATAATTATCCATATTAAAATTATATAATATTATACATAAATGAATATTGTAATATCACCTTTCAATTATATTATTTTATGTCCAATGTCTCAAATATGCAATTTACCCATATATACTTTTGAAATACCTAGATAAATTCAAATTAAACCGTATAAGCTTACTAGTAACACTTTTAACACTTCCAAAATTATAATCTATATATCCCATCTATATCCAATATTAATCAACCTCATTTTCTTCTTATTTCAATATAAAATCAAGTACTTAGATTAGGAAATTCAATAACTAAGTGAGCCACTTTGAGCTATTCATTAAATAAGGCTTTATTTGTAGTAATGTGGTATCTTCTTACCTAGCCTAAATATACTATTATCATACCCTTGTTCCAAAAATGATCTGGACCTTAAGAGACATTCCATTGACAAGGTGAGCTTACAAAATAAATTTGGGTTGGACTAGAAGATAAGTGTGGGGGAGTTTCTCTTCTAAAAAAATAAAAAATAAAAACAAAAAATAAATAAAAAAAACAAAAAATAAATTACAAAGTGTTAAACATATTATGAGTTGAAACTAAAAATGGGATGTTTGCAAATCAATAAGAATAATGAAGAAGGGTCCAATTCAGTGACAATAAGTCGTGGTGTTGAAATTCGTAGAGTATGAGAATTCTTCGTTGATAAACTCTATGTCTTTAATCCTATAAAATTTTTAGAAACTTTTTTGCATCCTATTCTTTTACTTCTTAGCCACATCACTACCCTTTGGCCGTATTATAATATTTGTTCAAGACCTTTTGATTTCATGTGGTGCCTTCGGGGTTGTGGAGATTTGTACCAAACAAAGAGCCTATGATGTTTAACTCTTACATTAGAGATTTGGTGATGGTTTTTGTGAGGTTTTATGAGAATTCACTTGTTTGAAGTATGTATGGTTTCGTCACTGTTGACATTAAATATTCACACACACACTTGAGTATAATTATTGTGAAAATGTATTGACTTTTGAATGACTAAGGGTTACATTTAATACTTGTTTAATTTTATTTCCATATTACTTTCTTACTTCATGAGAATAATGGTTGAAAGTTAGTTATCATAGGTGTTTGTGGGTATTACCACTAGAAATCCTCATGAGACTATAACTTGTCCTCTATGGGCTACGTAAAGGTTTAAAGACTTGTTGCATATGCTAAATGCAATTATGATTTCTTACGAAAATAGATTAGTTTAGATTTGATACCACTTGTTGGAAAAGAGAGTTGAAATAAATGGCACGAATGCAACGGAACTAGAAAATTCTTTTCCCATCTGTTGGATTAAAAAAATGGGACTAAATCAAGAATTCAAAAGAATAGTGTAAGAGAGTAAAAAAATTGACACAATAATCTTTACGTGAAAACCCAAATCGAAAAAATCCACGAGATCGTACTCCAAACAAAACATTCACTATGTATATAGTAGGCTTACTAGGTTCTCCCTGAACTAGGGTATACAGAAATAATACTCAAGAGAATATCTCTTAAATCACAAACATATCAAGTTTCTCAACTTAAAATACCAAAGAAAAATAGAAAGACTCTTTTAAGAGAGAGAGAAAAATTTCTAGAATTTTTCTTTTTTTTTTCTTCTCTCACTCTATTTCTCTTTAGTTGATTTTATTAATTAGATAAAATCCCTAGATCATTTTTAGCTACAGGACATGGTCACACATATGATGATGATCATGGAATATGCCTCTATGAATTTGATCTTAAGCATGTTTTGAGTCAATGGTTTATTGAAATGGGACATCGATAAGCCTTATAGGTTTGCACACATGATGCATACTCGAAAAGAGAATGTCTTATTCTATAGACATTGGTGTAGGAATGCTAGTGCATGTGTGTGGTGCTTGTTAGGGAAGGGGTACACCAAACGACCCAGTGGAAAATTCTTAATTGGAAAGCATTGTTTGTCGAATGAGAATTTCTTAGTTATGATAGTGCATTAATTAGTTCTTTGACTTGAGGCACCATGGTGGCCTTCTGCACGACATCATACACTTTGATATATTTTCTGATTGTATGACAATCATAAAGGGCTTACATTGGTCAATAAATGATCTATCACTTATCTGTAGAATAGGAGAATCTTCTATGTTTTCATAGTCCTTGATCCCAAAAATCTTGGCCAAGGCAGGATTAATACTAGACGTAGGGTTTTCTAGTAATTTATCAGAGGATCAATGTGACTTGAAATGGAATCATGGTAATTAAGTCAAAAAAGGTTTTGACTAATAATCCAGTCCCTAAACTTAATCGGGACATTAGTTGACGGAGGGACCGTATTTACATAGTACTCGTAACAAAAAAGGTTCACTTGCTATTCACGTAAGACTAGGTAGTCGAGATGCACTGTTAGGTGCTTCCTTTGATTTGTCAGGTTCTTGTAATTAATGAGTTAATTCCAAGTAGATTAATTAATCAGAATATTAAATTTATTCATAAGTTACAAAGGTTGCAAGTCCAATGCTAGTTTAGTTGTGAACCTAATGGGTCATACACAAATCGAAAAGATCCACTTCTATATCTATTTTTTCAATCCAAAGTGTTGCATTAAGTTGATTAATGGAGATTAATCAACTTGAGTTAGAATTAATTTAAACAGTTAAATTAATTCATTAAATAAATAATTATATTATTTATTTAAACATAATAATGTTTAGGGGCTTTTGAAAGTGAATTAATTAATTAATGGAGATCAATTATATTAGCTTGGCCTAAATATAATTTAAAGAGTTAAATTAATTTAACTAATTAAAATAATAGAAAATAATAGAATTATTTTAATTGGGCTTAATATGATTAGGTGGCCTAGATGGAACCAACTAATTAATTGATTGGATCAATTAATTGTGTTGGGTTTTTTAATTAATTGGACTTTAATAAATTAATTAGAGTCCAAACCTATGGGGTTAGACGCCTATATGATTGCTAGAATTAAAAAGTCCTAATAGAGATAGAATTTTTTTGTCTTGAAGTGAAATAAATAAGAGATAAGGAAGGAGAAAGTTTCCTAATTGGATTAGGAGACTAATTAGGGTAAGAGTTGGAGACTTAATGGGAATAGGTCTAGACTATATTGTGTATATAAATACATAATGTAGGGGCCAAAAACTACAAGTAAGAGAGCTAGAATTTTCGGCCCCCTCTCCTCTTCTCCTTCTCGTTTTTTTGTGTGTTCTATTTTCTTACTTAAAAAAATTAGTTCATCAAAAGGTTCCATCCCTTTTTTATTAAAAAGGTTAATTCTTCCATCACTTGTTGATTCAAGAATTAATTTACACTCTCAAATAGATTTAGAAATAAGAATTTAAATTCACTAGCAAGGCGCTTGTGGATCTGCTCGAAAGTGTGGATACCGTTAGAGGGACTACACTTGGTGTCCTTGGTGAATGCTTTGAGAGACCATCGAAATTGTTCGAGAGGAGCTTGAAGAATCTGAATTCCTTATTACCCTTTATCAATCGGATTGCTTGAAAGGTATACTCGTAAAACTTTAGTTGTTTAATTTTATTCATTGATCAATTAGAAACACAAACCAAAAATCGCATCAAATCTGGGATATGCATATTTACATATGATGTATGATTTTATTTCAAAAATTTTAAATTTCCGTTGTGCTTGCAATCCCGCGATTACGGTAACCTAATAGTATTTGCTTTGCTCGATGCCTATTTATAGGCAATATTGCTGCCAATTTTCAATGTTTGGTGGCATTTTTCTTTAGTTTGGTAGCCACCCCATGTGGGTGGACTTACTAAGAAATATCTTGAGCTTTGTAAAGAATATGACTTTCAATAGGTTTGGCTCGAACTAGATGTAATTACTATTGTCCATCTCCTTAAACATCCTCGGCATCATGGGCACTGGCAGTTTCAGCAATATCTTACAAAAAATTTCCATTTACTAAATTCGTTACAAGTGATTATTTCTCATATTTTTTGTGAGGTCAATCACCCGACGGACATTTGGGCAAATCTTGCTTACTCATCTTATTCTTCTATTGTCTTCACCTATGGATACATACAAAATGAAGCCAATGGCAAGTGAGGATATAAGGCAATTTCCCTCATTTAGAACCACTATCACAAAGAAGAAAATGCAAACATTTAATGGGTGACAACAATAACAGCGCCTAGCCTCACGTATCTAGAGCCTAGGCACTATAATTTTTGGTCTCGGCATACTAATTTGGCAGCAAGCTTAGCACCTAGGCACTAACTACCCTCCAGTACCTTAACGCTTTAGATTCTGGAACCACAACAATTTTTGGTTAGCAAAAATAGCACCTAGGCCTCACGCTGATGGAGTCAAGGCGCCATATACTCTATTTTGGATAGACAAATCGGACAACAGACTTAGAGCCTAGGCACTACTCCTCAATACCTAGGCACTACAAAATTTCACTCACCTTCGGGGGATAACATCTCAACAAACCTAGGATAGTTACTTGAGAGCCTAAGCACTGGGCTTTTAAGGCGCCAAGTTAAATTTTGTTTTCTCAGTTTAAATTGTCCCACTAAATTTAGAATTTTCAATTCTATGTACAAGGATAAAGTACTCTTTATATAAATTTTCATGTACTCTATTTCATTGTCATTTTAATAAATGGATAGGGGTCTATAACCAACCCCCACCTAGTCACATACAACTTTTAACAAAAAAAAAATCTTAGTAACTTGATAATTAGTTCCTCCAAAAGTGTAATTGTTACAAGCAAACGGGTGCCATCATAGAAAACTCTTAAAAATTATATTAGCTTCTCCTTCAAACAACCACCATTAACTTATCTTGGGGTGCTATTGTGTGAATGTAGAAAAAAGAGTAGCTTATTTGATTGTATTATAGCCAAGATGTGAGATAGAATATGTGGATGGGAGGAAAAGACTTAATCTCATGGAGGTTGACTGACACTAATTTGGAGCGTTCTTACTTCACTGCCATTGCATATAATTCAAGATCTCTCCATTCCTAAATTAGTGTTTCAATGAATTGAGAGGCTCGTGTCTAGATTTTTCTTGGATATGGCAGATGGCACCATAAAATTGCACTAGATATCTTGGCCAGAAAAATGTTATCCGATGGTGGAAAGTGGTGGTGGTTTGGGTGTAAGACACTTATCTGATGTTACAAGATCATTTTTGGCTAAGCTCTGGTGGCTTTTCTAAAGGAGTAATGGTTCATGTGTGATAAATATTGCTTTGCATTCCATCCGAGCATAGCTAAATGTTTGATCAATCATTCTCCTATTTGGAAACGGCTATGCCAGAACATAATCAATTTAAAGAATAATATTTTCTAGCAAATAGACAACAATAATATTTCATTCTGGTTTGACCACTGGGTTGGCACTACAACTCTTTCATAGCTATTCCTGATTCTATCCATTCCATTTATCCAATTTCCTCTTTTTGGAAAGATAGCCAGTAGGATAGTGAGTGACTTTCCTCTATTCTACAAAAGATTCTGGTATATGAAATTTATGACATTCTAATTGAGGTTTTTCAGGATGATCTTTCCATTTGGAAATCTATATGGTGATTTTATGATTAAATCTACATGGAATTCCATTCATCAAAATAGGATGAAACAACCAATCTTTGCCATCATTTGGAATCCACATAGGACACCAACTTCATCAGTCTTTCTTGGGTGATTATTCCATGATTGAATTCTAGTAAATGATAGAATACAGTGCTAAAGATACAAAATAGCATCTATTTGTCATTGTTGTTGGGGTAGCACTAAATATGTAAGCCATCTCTTTCTCTATGGATTACAGGCGTAAAAAAATTTGAATTTCATTGTTGATGCACTGCCTATTTCAGCTCCTAACAATGAGAAAATTAGATTATTTCTCCATTTCTTGTGGAACTCCAGTCTAAACAATAGTTCAATCCACGATCGGAGCATTATTCCACCATTGATCCTTTGGTACAGTTGGATTGCACGTAATGACTCGAAGTACAAAAGGATAATTTTTTTCGCTCAAAGGATCATTAGTACAATTTTGTTGCATCTCTCTATAGCCTAAATGGAGCCAGATTTTGGAAGGGAGATTCACATGTGGCTACACTTTGGGGCTTTAAAGGATACACTTATAAAGAGACCTCATATTGGAAGATTATTTGGACAGAATCGCAACAAGGATGGTATAAATTAAACTATGTAGAGCAAGCAACAAAAATTGAGGACCAACGAGTGCTGGCGATATTATTTGGACGAACATAGGGCTACCAATATTGGCTTTCTTATCATACTTAGTCAAGAATAATAATACATTTGCTGAATTATCTGCAATGGTGAAGGGGATTGCAATCTATTTCAATTGAGGAATTCAAAAGCTATGGATTGAACTTGATGCCAATATCATCTTACAAACTCTCCATGGTCTGCACAAACAACACTTGAAGCTACAACATCTCATTTCTAAATTCAATTTCTTCCACCTAAAAATGCATACTGCAATGTCACATATCTTTTATGAAGGAAATCAACCTGTGAACTTCATGGCAAATCATGCTTGTGAAACAAGAACATTTGGGATCTGGTCAGCTCAAGAAATCCCCTAAGGAATTTGGGAAAACATTCTATTACATAAATGGAACTTTCCTTATTTTCATTTCATGTCTCAATATGTGTAAGATTTCAGAGCCTTTTAACATTTCTTATATTCTGCTTGAATATTTTGTTAAATGGGTAGGGGGTCTATGATAAATCCCTTGCCTAGTCACAGAAGATGTTTTACAAAAAATAAATCCTAGTAACTTGATTTGACGATGCAATTACTCATTTCGTAATTTTCCTCCAACCTTCGTCAAGAATTTGTAAAATCAAGTACCATAGAATACATAAGAGATTTCTTATTCTATTGGATAGGTGACTGATCATTTGTTGGCCACTCATAAATCTCCAGATATTAGAATGATGTACCAAAATTAGTTCCTTTGTGATTGTCATGCAATCAAAAAATAAATCAAAGTACATCATATCGTGCTTCAGGTTATAATAGTGCATCAAGTTGAAGGACTAAATTAGGCACTATCTTAATAAGGAAATTACCTTTCAAAAATCATTATCTCTAATTGGGAATTTCCAGAAGGGTTAGTTTAGTGTACTTTCTCTCTAAAAAGCAACTATTTACATGCACTAGTGTGGCAATTCTAATGGCATGGAAATAGGCACCTATTTATGAGCTTGCATCATATGTGTAAGTCTTGATAAACTTATTGATGTCTCGTCTCAATGAACCCAGGAATGTATTTAAGAGTATAGTCATAGAGGCATATTCCACGATCGCCATCCTATGCAAGACCATGCCTCATAGTTATATATGGTCTCAGGATTTCATCTAATTTGTTAAAGTAAATTTAAGATGCGGAATACCTTTTATTGTTGTAAATAGAACAAGAAGTTTTTATTACAAGAGTATAACAGTGACCAATCTAATTGGCTCGTTGGATACAACTCTAATAATCTCCTAATTTTCCTAGAGCTAACTACTCATGTATATATGATTCATCTATTAGAGTAGTGCCCAACGTGCCAATTAGATTGGGCGTTCTTTATACTCTTGTATTTGTAAAAATAATATTTTTTAAATCATATTAATAAAAGTCAAATTTCTTTATCTTTCATTGCTTCTTATAATTAGATAAAGTCCCTAGACCAAACTTAGCTATGGAGCATGGTCATGCATTTGATGGTGATCATGGAATATACCTCTATGGCTTTAGTCTTAAATTAGTTTTGAGTAAAGGGCTTTTTGAAATGGGAGATTGAATAGTCCAATAGATTTGCGCATATGATGCATGCTCGTATGAGGAGGATGTCTCGCTCCATGGACATTGACATAGTGATGCCAGTGCATGTGTGTGGGTGCTTGTTAGGGAACAGTACACTGAACAGGCCCTCTGGAATTTCTAAATTGGAAACTTATTTATCGAAATAAAAAATTCCATATTACGATAGTACACAATTAGTCCTTTGACCTGAGGCACCATGGTAGCCTTGTGCATGTCGTGTTTCATTTTGACGTATCTTCTGATTGCCTGATAATCACAAAAAGGGATATATTGGATGTTGTATTGATATGTATGGAGGTTAATGAGTGGCCAACAAAGGATCTGTCACTTGTCTGATAGAACAAGTGAATCTCCTATGTTTTCATAGTTCATGACTCAGAAGTCCTTGGCCAAGGCAGGATGAATGTTAGACGGGTTTTTTTAATAATTCATCATGAGTCATTGAAATTGGAAATGGAATCATAGTTATTGAGCAATTAGGGTTTCGACTATTGATCCATGCCCTAGACTCAATTGGGAGATTAGTTGACGGAAAGACCTTACGTGTATGATACTCGTAATTGAAATAGGTTCACTCGCTATTTTACCTAAGTCTAGGTAGTCATAATATACTAGTTAGGTGTTTCCCATGATTTGTGAGGTTCTTGAAATTAAGGAGTTAATTTCAAGCGGACTAATTAATTAGATTAATTAATCATAATAATTACTATTATTCATAAGTTGCAAAGGTTGCAAGCCACTGCTAACTTAGTAGTGAACCTAAAGGGTCACACACAATTTGAGATGGAACATTTCTAATTTAGGAATTGATCCAAAGGGTTTGATCCATTTAATTAATAGAGATTAATTAATTAGGGCTAATATTAATTCAAGGAGTTGAATTAATTATTCAATTAAATAATTAAATTATTTAATTGGATCAAATTATTTGTGTACTCCATAAATTAATTTAATTATTAAATTAATTTATTTAATTAAATAATAATTATTTAATTGGGTCTAATTTGATTAGATGGGCTAGATGGAATTAATTAATTTAGGTAAGACAATTAATTGGATTAATAATGAGATTTATTTTAAAGTCCAAACCCAATTCAAAAAGGTATATTAGGAAAGGCCTATGAAAGTGATTAAAAATGATGGAAAGTTAAGAGTTTGGAATTTTTAAGTAATCTTGAATATCTTTGGAAGATATGAAAGAGATAAAATTGGAAGAAGTTTGGATGAACCAAAATATCTTCCAACCAATCAAAAGGAGACACAAAATACTAAGAGTAGGACTCTTGGAATTTTGAGCCCCCTATATATACCTCATGACAGAAAAATTGTAAGAAAAAGAAACATCCCTATAATTTTTTGCCATATAGAAATTAAGAGAAGAAAATTATTTTCTTCATTCGTTATTTTTCTCCATAAATTCCATCTTTTATTTTAAGTACTAATTCTTTTATCACTAGTTGAAAACAGGAATTAATATTTTTCTATATACAGTCCATAAACTAGATTAAAAAATAAATCAGAATTGATAGTGGAATTCTGATTTTGTGTTCTTGCTCAAAGTGTGGACTACTTTAGAGGGGAGATATTTGGATCCCTGTGAACCAAATTCAGAAAAGGGGCTAGCAATTGATTGTTTCATACCCTACGACAACCAGAGTTCAAAGAAAGGTATAAATCAATACTTTTATTATTTTATTACAACCATTGGAAATTGCGAGATCGTTACTATAATTGTTATAGTATAATATTTTAAATTTTTTTAAATTTTCACTGTGTATACCCCGGGATCACGCGAACCCAACACCTTCTTCTCAAGATATCCTTCAAACACTCTCTATGCTAAGGGTTTCATCAGTAGCTCTGCTATATTTTCTGTCAAACCTACTCTTTCCACTTTGATATTGCATCAACCAATGGTTTCTCTAATCAAATGGTATTACCTCCTAATGTGCTCATATATAAAATGAGACCTTGGCTCCTTTGCTTGCACTACCACCCCATTGTTATCGTAATACAGTGATATCGGATCAACAACAGTTGTAATTGTGCCCAACTCTAGGATAAAATTTTGCTTCCAAGTAGGTCTCTTTCACAACATCACATGCTTCGTTATATTCAGTCCTACTGTTTATGGTGAATACAAATTCAGACATGGACTTCAAATTATCTACATGATACTTGAAGCTAGAATTGATAAAACAATCTAGTTTTTGTTATTCACAATTGTAAATCAAAACGACATCCTTAATCCTTTATAAGTACTTAAAATCGTCTTTAAGGATTTCTAGTGCTCTTTGCCTGGAGTAGATTGATATTTGCTCGTACGAGTGCGCATTCGATAATACTGTACCAAACTAAACAAAAAAATTACCATTGGAATTTACCATGCCGAATACTGAACTGAGTTAAATTGAATAGGTTCGGTATGTACAAAATAAAATTGATAATTTTGTTACTATTTTTGGTAAAAGACTTATTTAAAAAAATTTAAAATAAATTATAGAAAACATAACCTATCATCACATAACAACCTCAAGAATAAGCACACACTAACAACATAAAATAGTTTGATTTATTTCCTTAATCATTGATAGCCAAAAATAGAAACCTATTTCAAAATAAAATAAAATAATAAAAAAGAAAAAAAAAATCTCACAAAAACAAAACCATTGAAAAGCAGTATTGATTTGAAGTTAAATAGAATATATACGTATATAAACTCTGATGCAGGTGTGCATGATTTAGGAAAAGCAAGAAATATTGTACCTTTGAGATGGGATATATTACTTGTTGTAGAGACTTAATATCTCAGTTAAGTGGGGACTAGGGAGTGTAAGATACTGGAGAGAGAAAGGTGAGCAGTGAAGAAATTATGGAGGTATGATGGAAAATAGTAGTGGTGGCTCGTGGCTGGTAAGGTCAAAGGTGAGCAGCGAGAAAGTGGTGGACTGGTACTAGTACTGGCTCAAGTGAAGAGATTGAAGGTGGTGTGAATGATGGCCACTGAAATAGAATGAGAAGGAGTGTATTATGGTCAAAATTCAAGACTTATCCTTCAATCAGAATATAAAAAGTATATATACATATATATAAAACAAATTCAGTATGCAAATCGGTATAGTAAATTAAATCAAATTATCGGTACCAAATCGAATACCAAAAAATTAAAAACATAAAATCAAATACAAAATTAAGATTTTAGTTCCGTATTCAGCATATATTGAATTTATGACATTGGTTCGGTTCGACTGGTTTGCTGAACTATGCACACCTCTATCTATTCATAATACACAGAGCATATGCGACATCAGGACTAATACATATCTGTGCATACATTATACTTCCAATAGCAGATACATAATGTATGTGACTTATCTTTTATCTTTCTTTCGGAGTCTTTGGGCACATATTTCGAAAGAGAAAACCCATGACTCATCGACAAGAAGAATTCTTCCATGCTAAAACTTTTTAGCATTTTGTTTATGTATATAGATTATGATAGTTTGAGCTTCATATTGGATCTCTCTTTATAAATCTTGATCCCCAACACAAAAAATGTTTATCTGAAATCCATCGCAAAGAACTAGGTAGACAACCAAGCCTTTGTTGACACCAACATTCCTACATTATTCCAAATGAGTAGGATGCCATCAACATATAATACAAGAAACGTTATGTGCTCCTACTAACCTTCATCTAAGCACATGATTCATAAGGATTCTTGAGGAAATTAAAAAAATTATCTCATCGAATAAGATGTCCCATCTTCGAGAAGCTTGTTCAAGCCCATAAATGGGTCTTTTCAGCTTGCAAACCTTGCTTTATTTGGATATGAAACCCTCAAGCTGCTTCATGTCTTTATCAATATTCTCATAGAGGAAGGCGGAATTCACATCCATTTACCATATGTAGTAGTCATAATATGTAGATATGACTAGGAAAATCCAAATGGACTTTAATGGTGAGAAGGTTTCCTCGTAGTCAATTCCTTGCTTTTTAGTATAACCCTCGCTACCAGTTATGCCTTATAGGTCGCCACCTCTCCATCTACTTCAATTTAACATTTGTAGACCTATTTAGATCCATTCGAGGGTATTATTTCCCTTTACAGCTAATGGGAATAATTCCCTTAAGTGTGTCCACCAAGATCTACACCTTGTTGGAGTACATGGAGTCTATCTTGGATTGCATGACTTTGAGCTATTTTCCTGAATCAATGTTAGACATCGCATCATCCTAATTCCTAGGATTAGTGTTTATAGAAATATCCTCTTTGTTGTTCTTTAACTAAAATTCGTACTCTCAAGTTGCTTCGAGACCAATTCGGATTTTTCTTGGAGCTTGTGTACTATAAATATTAGTTATAGGTTCAGGCACAAAGGTGATGTTTCTTGAAACAAACATCTTTTATTCTAAGGGGTCATATGAATAATATTCGATGGATTTTTATGGATACTCCACAAACTCACATAAGATAGATCTGACATCCGACATATCTCCCACTTGCTGTGTTATTTAGACGTGCAACCCCATACTTCAAGGTATTTATAGGAGGAGGTCTTGCCATGCTATATCTCATATAGAACTTTGGCATTGACTTAGAAGGCGCTTTATTGAGTAAGAATGCTACCATTTCTAGGGCATATCCCCATAATAAAGGAGGAAGTCTAGTGAAACTCATCATGAACTGAATCATGTCCAACATGGTTTGGTTTCTTCCCTTGGCTACCCCATTTAACTAGGGTGTGTTGGGTGGATTACAATGCTAGAGAATATTATTCTCTCTTAGATAATCAAGGAACTTAGTGCTACATATTCACCACCTCGATTAGATCAAAAAATCCTTAATACCTTGGCTAGTTTGATTATCTACTTCATGTCTGAATTTTTTGAACTTTTTAAAGACTTTAAACTTATATCTCAAAAGATACACATACCCAAATCTATAAAATTATCATAAAAGGTAATAAAGTACGAATAGTTCCTTTGTGCACTAACACTTAGCGGGCCACATACACTCGTATAGATCAAATCTAATGGATTAAGTAGTTCAGATATTAATAACAATTATTTAAAACTATCCTATTACTATTACCCAACACTAAGTGGGAGGTCCCTATGATTAATGCAGCAACCTTTGTTCTATTCTCCAACCATAGGATCATCTCTCCTCTACTTAGCTCCTTACTTCTTATCATCACTTATAAATCATTGCATAGATGAGGACCACAATCGGTATCTGATACCCTAGAAGCATTGTTAACCAAAAGGTTAACTTCATCAAAGAATATATCAGAACCATTATAGGGGCTCACAAGGCACTCCTTATTGTTCCTCCTCCAACCCCAACTTGCCACAAGCATTTTCTTAAGCCCACCGAATGCCTTCATTTTCTTGTCTTTGATGGACTTTTACTCTTCCCTTTCTTAGACTTTGAAAACTTTGATTGGGATGAAGAACCAATAAACATGATAGGCTTATCCTTTTTCATGGTGGATTTAGTTTTCTTTAACATGTTAACAAGTTCAACAAGGCTTGACTCCATCTTGTGCATGCTAAAGTTGACTACGAAGGAGTTAAATGAGCTAGGCAAAGACTATATTATGAGATCCACATAAGCTTGTTATCCGTAATGACTCTTAGGGACTCGAGCTATTCTATGACACTTACCATCTTCAATCTAAGCTTTTTTTCCCTCGAGGACAAAGACCCAAGTGCCATAGATTGTCTTTTTATCTTAGAGTCACTTCAACGACTGAACTTTTCTATTCCTAATATCTCTATCTTTGTCTCCATCAAACTCACTGAAGCCAATTATCTTCTATGGAAAAGTCTAAGTCATCCATTCCTTATAAACCAAAATCTTTAGCCTTACCTCTACCTAAACTTTGTCCATCCTCTTTCACCTTTCTCTCACTAATTTTAACCCTTCACTCTCTCTCTCTCTCACCTTAACTCAACATAGAGGTTTGAGCGATAGCATGATTTTTGTCCTAAGCCCTAAAGTAGGTAGCTCCAAAAGTCAAACTCAACAACTTATTAGGAGTAAGGTTTGGCTTGCCCCTTTCTATCTTGTTATCTAAACGCACTAGGACTTCTTTTCTTTGCAATGGAAATAAGGGAAATAGAGCTTGGCATGCCCACCATAAGGATTATTCATACAAATAAGAGTGAGGCATCCCTGTTACAACTTTAAGGTTGCAAACCCAAGTGCAGGTTGTAGTAAGTAATAAATTTCTCGTGAGTCCGAGGTCGATCCACAGGGAAGTTGTTTGAAGAATTCAAGTTTATATTTATAAAAAGATGGAGTTTATGTGAATCAAAATATATGAACAATTAATGTATGATGTAACTAAAGAAAAACCGAAGTAATAAAAGTACTGAGGATTAGGGATCCACTCTTGAGTTTTGGATAGAGAAATGGTTATTTATTCTTTTTACCTCTATTAATTGCCACAATTGGAATCCATACATAATGAAGGTTCCAATGGGAAGATATTATCAAGTAACTCATGCAATAAGGTAATCATGATATTGTCTTACTATTGCAAATTATCTCTTAACGCCAACACTTATTTATGGGATCAAGTATTTATGTACACCTTCGTCAATAACAAATCAAGGTTTCACATTAGCAGTCGGTGGGGTAAAACCGTACAATAAGCTAAATGAACCCAAGTATTTGTTGTGCCATTGGAGATACATAAATCAAGAATCACCACAAAATAAGTAGGGTTTAGATAAAAAATAAAAATAATAATACAACAACTTAAATAATTTCTACCCTTATAACCATTTCTCTTCCTCCATCAAGAGATTCACCATTTTTCCTCAGCAAAATAAAGTTTAGAAAGACATAATAAAAGTAACAAAGACTAAAAATATAAGAGAAACTAAAGAATGCATTTCTATTACCACTAGAAAACTTACAATACTAGAAAACATACAAACTAGATAACTTAGCCTAAAGAAACCCTCTACCCCCCCTCTTACAAGCTGAATACATGGCCTATTTATAGTACTTGGAGTAAGCTAGAGGCCAAACAAATAATGGAGGGGTTAATCAAGTGGTATGCTAGTTGCCAAGAGTTGGTAAGTTGTTACACAAATTTCTCATCCACTGAATTGAATTACATTTTTCGGTCAGATACAGCCAGATTTTGAAGATACGTGAAGAATCAAAATTATAGATCTTTCAGTGCTGATATATTTTCATATATCTTTTATCAAATTTGGCGATCGGATGAAGGAGATATGGTCAAATTACCGAGTTATGTCAAGAGCCACCCTGTAACATCAGCAGCAACTTTCAGCCTACGGTTTTACCATTTTGACACATTTTCACACCATCGTGTCTTTCGAAAACTTGTTTATTTACCTATTGGGTATAACATATCCGAATTTCAGACCAAAATAAATTTGGACTCAAGATATATAACCGAATTGGTAAAATAAGTCAATATTGGCTGAACTCTGATCCGAATTTTGGTGATCCATTTTGTGCAACTACTTGGATGAATTTTATGCTATCATCAACACTGAATTGGGCTGAGTCTCCAACATAAAAGTTGTACCTCTATCTCTTGGCTTTCAAATGAAATAAGCTTCAGGTCCATAAAGCTTTTGATCATGAAGTTATGCTCAAATTACAAAAACTGCACAAGTTTGGAAACATGCTTCCATTTATTCCCTAACACAAAATATTAATAAAATAATAATATTAACAAGAATAAAGCAAGAAAAGTATAAAGGATTTGATATAAATATATGTCAAAATATGCACTTATTAAATTCCCCCACACTTAACCCTTGCTTGTCCTCGAGCAAGCTTAAAACAAACATAAACTAATCCACTTTTGTAGGAAATCACGATTGCATTTAGCATATGCAACAAGCCTTTAAACCCCTAGGTGGCCTATAGAGGACGAGTTGTAATCTCGTGAAGGTTTCCAGCAGTGATACTTGCAAACACCTATAATAACTATCTTCCAACTTTTATTCTCATGAAGCAACAAAGTAATATGGAAATAAAATCAAACAAGTGTTGAGTTTAACTCATAGTCATTCAAAAATCAATACATTTCCACAATAATCATACTCAAGTGTGTGTGTGTGGACAGTTAATGTCAATAGTGATGAAACTATGCATGTTTCAAATAAGTGAATTCTCATAAAACCTTACAAAAACCATCACCCAATCTCTAACAGAAAAGTTAAACATCATAGGCTCTTCCTTTGGTGCAAATCTCCACTACACTGAAGGCACCACACGAAATCAAAAGGTATTCAACAAAGGTTGTAATGGGGCCAAAGGGTGGTGATGTAGCTAAGAAATAAAAGGATAGGATGCAACAAAGGTTCTAAAATCTTCATGGAATTAGAGACATAAAATTTATCGATGAAGAATTCTCCAACTCCACAAATTTCACACTGGAGTCTATTGTTATTGAATTGGACCCCTCTTATTCATCTTGCAACATCTCATTTTTAGTTGCAACTTGTAGCACTTTGCAACTTTTTTTTTTATTGTTTTTTCAAAGAAACTCCCCCACACTTATCTTCTATTTCAACCTGAATTTTTTTTGTAAGTTCAAGTTGTCAATTGAATGTCTCTTAAACTCCAATCATTTTTAGAACAAGGGTTGGATAATAGTGTATTTAGGCTAGGTAAAAAGATATGGTTACAAAAAAAAAAATATTTATTTATTGTAAGGCTCAAAGTGGTTTACTAGGGAGATGTTTTCTTTAAACATCATATAGGGAACAAGCTAATTTGGCAATGGTGCTAGAAAGCCTAATGCCTTAATCATTTTTCTAGTGGTGCACTATCAGTCGTTCACGCCTCGACAGACCAAAAGTAAAAGTTCTAATACTCAACCCCTACATGTTGAAGATTCAAGTGATGATTAGAGCAAGGGCATAAGAACTATCTATTTTGACATGATTGTCTTCACACTAAATAACATAACTATTTGTGCAAAATAAAATTTGAGTATAATTATTGCAAAAATATATTAACCAAATAACAACATCAAAGTCTAAAACAACACCCATTATCAATCAAACCATATTATTCATACTTAATTTTAATCATTGAAGTTGGAAGAACCTATACGACTAAAAAAAAAAATAATTTGGTAATTCACAAACACTTGTTAAAAACTTTACAACCTGCCATGTTATGCAAAAAATAGGGATGTGTCTCAAGAGTGTTACAATTACCCTTTACTCAGCCACCTTTTTCATGCTTTCAACGGACCCATAAAAAACACGCTTGATTTATATTTTTTTTTTTATTTTTTTTTTTATTTTTTTTTTATTTTTTTAAATATTAGAAAAACACACATTGAATATACAAGTCATGATATCAATTATCCCTCCCCCAACCTAATCGAGAAATTGTCCCCAATGTCAAAAATAGATAGGAAAGTAGAGTTTGAAAGATGTCACCTGAAATGCGGCTAATAAAGCTGAAACAACAAAAAAAAACACATATACTATTAGATAAAATCATTAACAATAAGTATCACAGACTGAGAGTCAATTTCAATTTGCATTTTCGACCATTGTTCCTGTTGGACCAATCGACATTGGCCAAGTTGGATCAGGTTTTGGCACATATGCTAGAAGTTGATCAATCAGTTGGTCAGGTGTTGGAGCAGAAATGATGATTCTTCTCGCAGAAGTTGAAATAAACCCTTTTTCGCAGCATGATTTACAAAAGATAGCAAACCATCATAAAAACCATTAACATTAAGAATATCTATAGGTTTTTGGTGAATGTTGAGTTGTGCCCAAGAGACAATTTGGAATAATTCCTCCAGTGTACCAAAACCGCCAGGTAGAATGATGAATGCATCCGCATTGTTTAACATGTTAGGCATTCTGTCCTGAATATGTGACACTTTTAGTTCATCTCCAATGGTCATACCTGTGATATTCTGTACTGTTAAAGATTTTGGATAACTCCCAGAACTTTGACACCTCCTACATAAGCAGAAATAGCAACACTCTCCATTAACCCCAAACTGCCTCCCCTATACACTAAATAAATTTTCTTTCTGCTAAAGTTCTACCAAGGTTATTGGCTGCCCTATAAACTCACCATTTTTTTCCTAGATTAGATCCACAAAAAACACAAATGGAATTAAATTTGCGAGTTGAAGAAACTTCCATTTTTTTTTCTTTTTTTTTGAAAATAAGTTGTGCAAAAATAGAGTGAGTACGGTGATATTTATTGAGGTGTGAACAGGAATACATTTATTGCATGTCTTTTTCTTTTGTAAAAAAGGTTGAAAATAAGGACACATACGAAATTTAAAAATTACCTACTAACACGTGTATGTACATGTAGTTGTGATTATGGCTCACATCTTCCTCTGGTTTTACATCCAGTAACGGCTTAAATGCCCTCTATGGGTCGAGGATATGCTTCCATCCAGTTTTTTTATAAACTAGCAAATAGGGTCTTTTAATGTCAGATTCCCAAGACTATAAAGCTCATATTCATTTCGAAAATGATCCCATAAATCAAGAATTACACGTTGTACCAATCTACATGAATGCGTCTCAAGAGTCAATATAATGTGATCTAAAGACTCCTTACTCAGTCCATCCATAATGAATTTAAGTTTATCTTCTCGATTTTTAGAAACCATTCCTAAAGAACGACACTTTGTGTTGCAAGTCCATCTAGCACAAATATGACAAACTTTCATTTTTTTCGCCCTTCGTTTTTTTGAATATGTGCTTTTACCAAAACCAGACATGTATCTAGTAAGCAAATCTGGAAACTCATGTGAAAAACTCACCTGCCCTTACCTTTGCTTCAATTATCCATCGTATGTCCTCCGGGATGCCCTTGTGCATAAGCATCCTCAATCTTTCAATCCTGATTTTATAAATTTTCAAAATTATATTTTTAGGAAAAAAGGAAATCGCTTCTTGAGAGTTAGAAAAATGTCACCCATTTTGAAAATAACAAGAAAAGAGAATGAGAAAAGCAAAGAAAATTTGTACAAAGATTTCAGTTGTTTGGGAAACTGACAAGTCCGACTTTTATAGCCACGGAGTACCGTTATCCTCCATTTAATCGGGAAAAGAAAAAATAAAAGAAGAAGAAAAGAAAGAAAAAAAAAAAATGTCAGATAAAAGAGTATATACAACACTAATCATAACAAGGGTTAGAAAGAAAAAGAATTTCCTCTTGTGAAAATTGATTTTCTAGAAATGGTTTAACTATTTTGTCTATTTACTTTGAATATGTTACCATTTTTAGGATTCTCAATATCAATCGCCCCATAAGGATATACTTTTTTTACAACAAAAGGACCACTTCACCTTGATCTCAATTTTCCAGGAAACAAATGCAATCGAGAATTATAAAGCAAAACCTTTTGACCAACCTCAAATATTTTTCTTGAAATTTTATTATCATGAAAATCTTTGATTCTTGCTTTATAAATTTTAGAATTCTCATATGCATCATTTCTCAGTTCTTGAAGTTCATTGATTTGCAATTTGCGTAATTTTGAAGCTTCATCAAGGTTGAAGTTAAACATTTTTATTGCCCAATAAGCTTTATGTTCAAGTTCAACAGGTAAATGACAAGGTTTTCCATAAACTATCCTATAAGGAGACATGCCTAATGATGTTTTGAAAGTAGTTCTATATGCCCAAAGTGTATCGGTAAGTCTAAGAGACCAATCTTTACGGTTTGGGTTAACTGTTTTCTCCAAAATTTGTTTTATCTCCCTATTTGCAAGTTCAACTTGTCCATTTATCTGAGGGTGATAAGGGGTTCTAACTTTATGTATGATTCCATATTTCTTTATTAAAGTTCTGAAAACTTTGTTACAAAAATGTTTTCCCCCATCACTGATAATAGATCTAGGAATTCCAAATCAACTTAAAATATTCTTTCAAAAATTTTATCACTATTTTGTTCATTATTTCGACAAGGAATTGCCTCGATCCATTTTGAAACATAATCTATGGCAACCAATATGTAAAGAAAACCAAATGATAATGGAAATGGTCCCATAAAATCAATACCCCAACAGTCAAAGATTTCAATCACTAGGATAGGGTTTAGGGGCATCATATTTCTCTTTGAAAGGGACCCTAACTTCTGACAATTTTCACAACTTTTGTAGAAAGTGTAAGTATCTTTGAAAAGAGTTGGCCAATAAAATCCACATTGCAAGATTTTTGCAGTAGTTTTCTTTATAGAAAAATGACCACCACACTGCTTCTGAATGACAAAATTTGACAATATTACCTATCTCATTGTCAGGCACACATCTTCGAAAGATTTGATCCGGACAATATTTGAATAGGTATGGATCATCCCAATAAATTTTTTAACCTCAGTCAAAAACTTCTTTTTATCTTGAGAGTCCAATGTGATGGCATCTTACCTGTCACAAGAAAATTAACAATGTCAGAAAACCAAGGTAAAATAGAAACATTAAATAATTGTTCATCAGGAAAAGTGTCATTAATAGGTGTGGTTTAAAATGAGTCATCACAAACAAGTCTCGACAAATGATCAGCCACTACATTCTCTACTCCCTTTTTTGACATCTACCTAATCAGTCTTGGTTTAGCATCTTTTTTGACAAAAGATATTTCAAAGCTGCATGATCACTGAAAACAACAATTGGTGAGCCAACCAGATAAGATCGAAATTTATCCAATGCATAAACTACAGCAAGTAATTCTTTTTTCAGTTGTTGTATAATTCAATTGAGCACCATTTAAAGTTTTACTTGCATAGTAAATAACATATGGTTTTTTTATCTTCTTTGTCCCAAGACAGCTCCAACAGCATAATCACTAGCATTACACATTATTTCAAAAGGTAAAGCCCAATCTGGAGGCTGCATGATTGGGGCAGACATAAGCATGCTTTTAAGCTTAACAAAAGCATTTTCACAGTTTTCAGTCCATTCAAAAAATAGTGTCTTTTGTTAGAAGATTACACAAAGGTTTATATATATACTAAAATCTTTGATAAATCTTCTATAAAAACCAGCATGTCCTAAAAATGATCTAATCTCCTTCACAGTCTTTGGTGTTGGCAAATTGGCAATTAACTCAATTTTAGATTTATCAACCTCAATACCTTCTGATGATATAATGTGTCCAAGAACAATACCAGTTGTTACCATGAAGTGACATTTCTCCCAATTGAGCACAAGATTCTTTTCTTCACACCTGATCAAAACCTTTTCTAAATTAGATAAGCAATCATCAAATGAATTACCAAAAACAGAAAAATCATCCATGAAGACTTCAAGAAAACGTTCAACCATGTTACTAAAAATACTAAGCATGCATCATTGGAATGTAGCTGGTGCATTACATAATCCAAAAGGCATCCTTCGATATGTAAAAGTACCAAAAGGACATGTAAAAGTTGTTTTCTCTTGATCTTCAAGTGCAATTACAATTTGATTATATCCAGAATATCTATCTAAAAGAGCAATAAAATTCGTGTCCTGCAACTCTTTCTAAAATTTGATCCATGAAAGGTAATGGAAAATGATCTTTTCTAGTAACTGAGTTGAGTTTTCTATAGTCAATGCACATTCGCCAACCAGTAACAGTCCTAGTTGGAATTAATTCATCATTCTCATTCTTGACTACAGTAACTCCAGATTTCTTAGGTACAACTTGAGTAGGACTTACCCATTTGCTATCAGAAATAGAATAAATGATTCATTATCTAAGAGTTTAATGACTTCATTTCTTACTACTTCTTTCATATTAGGATTTAGCCTTCGTTGCATTTCTCTAGATGGTTTAGCATTTTCCTCTAGATAGATGTTATGTGTGTAAATGAAAGGATTAATACCTTTAATATCAGCAATGGTCCATCCTAAAGCATTCTTATGCATTTTTAGAGTTTCGATCAACTTACCTTCTTGAGATGCATCGAGTTTGGAAGAAATTATTACTGAAAAAGTTTCATTCTCACCCAGAAAGAGTATTTCAATTAACTGACAAAGGTTTCAATTCAACCATAGGAGCTTTAATACTTGATGGAATAGATTTTACTGTTGATGATGAAAGTTCTTCGAACCTTGGCTTCCAAAAATATTTTTCTTGTACCTGCAAAAATTCAGAGATAGTATTAGTGTTTGTCCTTTTTTATAAATACTTTCACTTTCAAAACAAGTCTCCAAAGAATCTGAAGAGTTAGTAGTAGTAAAGTATTCATGAACAAGTTCCTCAATTGAATCCACTTTATGTACTTCGACATCTTCTGCAGGTTGCATACAAACATTAAACACATTTAGTTCAAAAGTCATATTTCCAAATGATAACTTCAAAATACCATTTCTACAATTGATCAAAGCATTTGAAGTTGCAAGAAAAGGACGACCAAAATGATAGGAATTTGTGTATGTGTTTGTGCAACAGGCTCTGTGTCCAAAATAATGAAATCAACTGTAAAGTAAAACTTATCAATTTGTACCAACACATCTTCTACTATTCCTTTAGAACTTTAATTGAACGATCAGCTAGTTGGAGTACACAGAAGTTGTTTTAAGTTCTCCCAAACCTAACTATTCATAAACTGAGAAAGGTAGAAGATTTACACTAGCACCAAGATCAAGCAAAGCATGCTCTATTCTAGTGTTTCCTATGATACATGAAATGGTTGGACAACCTAGATCTTTGTACTTGGGTGGAGTGAATTGTTGAATGATTGAACTAACACTTTCAGTTAAAAATGCCTTCTTCTTTTACATGATGTTTTCTCGATTGTACACAAATCTTTCAAAAATTTGGCATAAGATGGAACTTGCTTGATTGCATCCTAATGGAATATTAATCTTGACTTGTTTTAAAAATTTTAAAAATTTCAGCATTTGAGTTCAATTTCTGAGTTGCTTGCAATCTTTGAGGAAAAGGTACTGGAGGTAAAATTTTTCTTTTTCATCATTTTCACGCTTACCTTCTTCAAACTTACCTTCTTCAAACTTACTTTCATCGTCAAGACTATTTCCATTTTTCATTTATGGGGTGGATTAGAAACTTTCTCCTTGGGATGAATAGTCTTGTCAACAACTTTTCCATTCTGAAGAGTTGTAACTGAATTAGCCTCCTTGACTGCATTTTCACCTGAAGAAGAAACATGACACTGAGTGGAAGGATTAGGTTGAGGTTGAGCAGGAAAATTACCTTTTTCATGAGTACGCAAAGAAGTTGTCGTTAGTGGTTGTCTGAAAGTGTAGCTTGTCAAATTGATAGTTTGATTATTGTTTGTTTGTTCATAAATGCTTGCAAAGTCTCCTCAATGGATTTTGTATGTGGAGGTGGATAAGAATGAAAGTTTTGTGGTTTTTGTGAATGCGGTGGTTGGGCACGGTTATCATCTCGCCAACTGAAATTAGGATGATTTCTCCATTGTGGATTGTAAGTTTCAGAATATGGAGAATGGAAAGGCTTTTTGAATGTGTTCATAAAATTTGCTTGTACTGGAAGGTTTGGACATTCATTGGTGGAGTGCCCCAAAAAGTTCACAATTCTACAAAAACAGGTCTCTTTCCTTTACTTTTTTAAGTTCCCATGGCTTCAACTTTTCTTGTTAAACTAGCAAGTCTAGCATTTAGATCATCTTCTTGGCTAAGGTAATATTTCTTTTATTACTATTAGCAAGATTAAATCTAATAGAACCTTCGGAAGAATTAACACTATGCCATGATTGAGAGTTTTCTGCCAAATGATCTAGGTATTCTAGGGCTTCATCAGGTTCCTTATCAAGAAACTCACAATTACACATTGTTTCAACAAATTTTTGTTTCAGGAGTAAAACCTTCATAAAAGAAACTAATTAAGCACCATTTTTTAAAACCATGATGTGGGCATGAATTCAACAAATCTTTAAATCTTTCTGAACATTGAAAGAAAACTTCATTCAAATTTTGAGAAAAAATTGAATTTGTCTTTTCAAAGCATTAATTTTATGAGTTGGAAAGAATTTTTTTAAGAATTCAGCTTGCATTTCTTGCCAAGTACAAATTGACCTAGGTTTTAAAGAATTAAGCCAATTTTTTGCTTTATCTTTTAAAGAAAAAGGAAATAATTTGAGCTTAACAATCTCATTTGTGCAAGTTTGATCATCAAAAGTGGCACATACTTCATCAAATTCTTTTAAATGCAAGTAAGGACTTTCAGAGTCTAAACCATGGAAATTAGGAAGTAAAGGGATCATACCTGAGTTGAATCGAAAATTATTTGCATTTAGAGGAAAAATGAAACAAGAAGGAGAAGAATTTCGAGAAGGTTGCAAGTAATAACGCATGGTACGCACCTATTGATTCTCATTTTCATCTTGGACACTTTCATTTTCAGCCATGGTGGAAGTGTGTGGAGATGATTCAAATAAATTTCCAAACAAAGTTTCAGAATTATTTCTTACTAAACGTCGAGAATTATGACTACGATACCATATAACCATATATCCATAAAGAAAATAAACAAAACTATATTTACAAAGGAAAAATATTAACAAACCTGAATACTTACCTTGCCTTCCTCGGCAACGGCGCCAAAAACTTGTTACAACTTTAAGGTTGCAAACCCAAGTGCAGGTGTAGTAGTAATATAAATTTCTCGTGAGTCCGAGGTCGATCCACAGGGAAGTTGTTTAAAGATTCAAGTTTATATAAAAAGATGGAGTTTATTGTGAATCAAAATATATGAACAATTAATGTATGATGTAACTAAAGAAAAACCGAAGTAATAAAAGTACTGATGATTAGGGATCCACTTCTTGAGTTTTGGATAGAGAAATAATTATTTATTCTTTTTACCTCTATTAATTGCCACAATTGGAATCCATACATAATGAAAGTTCCAATAAGATATTATCAAGTAACTCATGCAATAAGGTAATCATGATATTGTCTTACTATTGCAAATTATCTCTTAACGCCAACACTTATTTATGGGATCAAGTATTTATGCACACCTTCATCAACAACAAATCAAGGTTTCACATTAGCATTCGGTGGGGTAAAACCGTACAATAAGCTAAATGAACCCAAGTATTTGTTGTGCCATTGGAGATACAAATCAAGAATCACCACAAAACAAGTAGGGTTTAGATCAAAAATAAATAAATAATACAACAACTTAAACAATTTCTACCCTTATAACCATTTCTCTTCCTCCATCAAGAGATTCACCCTTTTTCCTCAGCAAAATAAAGTTTAGAAAGACATAATAAAAGTAACAAAGACTAAAAATATAAGAGAAACTAAAGAATGCATTTTATTACTACTAGAAAACTTACAATACTAGAAAACATACAAACTAGATAACTTAGCCTAAAGAAACCCTCTACCCCCCCCTCATTTTACAAGCTGAATACATGGCCTATTTATAGTACTTGGAGTAAGCTAGAGGCCAAACAAATAATGGAGGGGTTAATCAAGTGGTATGCTAGTTGTCAAGAGTTGGTAAGTTGTTACACAAATTTCTCATCCACTGAATTGAATTATAAGTTTTCGGTCAGATACAGCCAGATTTTGAAGATACGTGAAGAATAAAAATTGTAGATCTTTCAGCACTGATATATTTTCATATATCTTTTGTCAAATTTGGCGATCGGATGAAGGAGATATGTCAAATTACCGAGTCATGTCTAAGAGCCGCCCTGTAACATCAGCAACAACTTTCAGCCTATGGTTTTACCATTTCAACATATTTTCACACCATCTTGTCTTCAGAAAACTTGTTTATTTACTCTGGTATAACATATCCGAATTTCAGACCAAAATAAATTTGGGCTCAAGATATATAACCGAATTGGTAAAATAAGTCTATACTGGGCTGAACTCTGATCCGAATTTTGGTGATCCATTTTGTGCAACTATTTGGATGAATTTTCTGCTATCGTAAACACTGAATTGGGCTGAGCCTCCAACATAAAATGTACCTCTATCTCTTGGCTTTCAAATGAAATAAGCTTCAGGTCCATAGAGCTTTTGATTATGAAGTTATGCTCAAATTACAAAAACTGCACAAGTTTGGAAACATGCTTCCATTTATTCCCTAACACAAAATATTAATAAAATAATAATATTAACTAGAATTAAGCAAGAAAAGTATAAAGGATTTGATATAAAAATATGTCAAAATATGCACTTATCAATCCCCTCTTGTCATTCTGTTAGTTGCTTATCCCATCCAGGATTCGATATTTTAGACTAGGCTTTATCAGGCTTATCTCTTTCAACATCAAAACTGTACTCCCTAATGATTGATCGACTTTCCACTCTCTATCTCCAACTTACTCAACCCTTAAGTATAGGTAGTAAGGTAGCTCAATTGATAGGGCTATGTTTGCTTGCCTTTATATGGATGATTCTATTTCCTACTAACTAGCGAAACCTTTTTGGTAGTACAAAAAAATATGAAGTGTTTAGCTTGAAGAAGATGCCTAAAAGGAAGAAAAGGAGCCATCAACATAGTTTAGAGAAAGAGGTCAATAGTTGGAAACCTAGAAAGATAAATTATTTTATCACTCTATGGCATACCTTTTACATGATGGGTCAATGGGAAATGGGAATAGCAGCTTAAACCATTAGTGTAAGCACTTCAAAGAGATGGAATTCAAACACCTAAAGTGCCTACATTTCACTTGCAGCCAAACTTTGACAAAGTCAAGAATGCTTAAAGCAAAGTATGTAATAAAATACTAAGACCTGATATAATTTGAGCTAAGAAAACGAACACAACTGAAAGCTCATGAACCTCCTTCTCTGGTAACTCATTGGAGATCATCTTCTTTTCTCACTTTTGAACAATTTTTTTTATTTGTCACGTGATTTCTGATCTCTTCCATAACAAGGAGATAAAATACCAACTATTTTCAAATGAGAAGGTATGATTTCATTTTGAGAAAAGGATATAGACCCGTATACTAAAGCTTAAATAATCTATACCAACTTATCTACCTGGTGTTTCTATTGGCATAACAACTGGCAGAGCATAGGTGGCCGAACCTAATCCTCTTGTACTAGTATTGGCTGTTAGTGTTAGTTTTTCTAAAGTAGATTGAAGCAGTCTAAACCAGTCTGGTAATCTATCAAAAATAAATAATATGGTCCATGCTCACTATCATTAAAAAATTTAAAAGGGATTGTTGCCTAGGTCTAGTACCATTATTTACACTGGTGTAAAAACTTTCGCTACAAAGGGCTAAAATTATATCAATGTGGAGTACTATTCTGTAAGATATTTGGCCTTCACATGTCTACCCAAGGCATATAAGGGTGTATTTTACTTAGAATAAGAGAAGACTAAATAAGATGGGAGGCTATGGCAAACAAAATCACAAAAGACCACTAAAAGTAGTTCTATTTGAGCCTAGTGAAGGAAAATAAAGTTATATTAGGGCAACAACTCCTAACTCGAGGGTGAGAATTTGAATCAAATAGATTAAATTAGAACTAAACTTAGATGTTGAAAAGAAAAGGAGTTGAATATAGAACAAAGAGACTAAATTTTGGCATTACCATCATATTTTATTTTAGTTGATTAAATTAATTGGAAGAAACATTAATTAACTTAATCTTAAAGCTAGCAAAAGGAGTTAAATCATAGTACATAGGGAAATCAGTCCTAGAGAAATACAGTCTTAAACTCAAAACTTCTTCTTTGTGTAGCTGGAACACAAAAAATGATTTCAATTTTGATTGGAGCGAACATTTGATGATAGAATTGTGCGAAGGTCAAATTTTAAGTATTAGCAACTGATATACAACTCTTTGAGCTTGAACTAATAGGTTAACATTAATAGACAAGAAAAAGAAAAGAAAAAAAAAATCAAAGAAGTCAGCTACCGATAAACTTTTAGTTGTGCTTGACCCCAATGACTTGAAAGAAGGTCGGGACACTTTCTTGCTTATAATTGACAAAGTCTCTTCCAATCACTTAATTCAGTTGATAGGGAAAACAATATGCGGGTGTTGTATTTTTCATGGAAAATTCAGACTCTCTTCTTTATATTGTGATCATATAAAAACATAAACTTTGCTTGTTTAATAAGATTTCTTTAAATTAGACATTAAGAGTTGGAAGATGATGAACTATCACCAATCAAGACAAGGAAGGTTACGAGGACATCAATCACTATCGTATTGATGCAGTTGAGTGTTCATTCGATCTACCACCAGAATGAGCGAACATATCTAGCTTATTTAGCTATACTATGTGACTGTATGACCAACCTCCTATTTTTCACTATTTTATAGGTATTCTTATCTATTAGGCAAGATCTTAATAAGGTATCCTGTTTAGCTTCAAATGGACAAATTTTTTGGTCTTTCTCATTCAAATATGTCAAAGCTAGATCGACTAGTTGTACTACACATAGGACATGAACTTCTTTTTCTAGAAAAGAAAAAATAACGAGGAATAAGTGTCGCGCTACTGGTATTTTCTTAAATTATATATATGCAGAATTTAAAATATGAACAGAGTTTACTCTTAAACATGCAGAAGATTTAAAACATTCTTTGCGTAAAGGAAAACTAGGAATAATCATTTAACACTTATAAAATACCAAGTTATCAAAATTCCACGTATCAAGCTCAGTAAGTAACCCACGCATGAATGAATGCTCAAGAATGCTTGTTGTGTAAAAACTTATCAAGTACTCCCCCCCCCCCCAATTTTTTTTTAAATGTAAAAAGGTTTTAATTTGAAAACCTTGGACTTAGACATCAACTAAAAAAAAAACTTTGAACTTAAATCTTTGACTTGAAAACATTGAACTTGAACATTTTTGTGGAAACTTTTGAATCTTTCATTTCATTGACCTAGTTGCGAGCTCACTTGGTGAGACATCTAGTTGATTAGGGATGCAGTGGGCCTAGTTATTTGGAAACAAAAATATATACCGGTATAAGTACTTTCATTTTTCCACAAGTGGCACATTAACATTAATATTAAACATTACATCTGGCCATAAAGGCCCTTGATCGGAATGCCGGTCCCCCACGCCCATTTCCCACTTACACCACACCCGACTAATTTTTTTTGGAAACAAAACATTTGGGGTACATGTATCTTTCGAAAATAGACTTGCATTCTCATGTCATCTTCTAAGCTTAACTTAATAATGCATCGTGTTTGTTGACATGATATGCAAGTGCAATCACAGTATAAGAATAATAAATGCACAGAACTTAAAGCATCAACACATAATCACACACGTATCATCACTTAGGCACATAATTACATGTATGGAACTAGGGTGGGGTTACTTACCTTTCGAGCTCTAAACCAACTAGAATTCTATTGACTAAGTGGCCCTCCAATGATGTCGTTCACAAATCCTATTACAATTCACTTAGTCATTAAAATGAGTCCTAACATCATATGTCAATGTTAAATGAATACCAGCAGAACTACTCAGTAGATACTAGGGTCTTGAGCATTTACTTGATTAAAATCAAACTTTACAGTATAACATGATAGGAAAACATTTTTTAAAAAGGGTTTTATGAAAACTACTTGAATCGAAATCCCGTAAATCAGGAAATCTTAATTTTAAACACCTTTTGATACTGCATGGAATGAAAACATAGGCTTGAACTTATTTTTCCCAAACAACCATGCAAGAAAGCTTTTGAAAGAGATTTTCGCACAGAATTTCTTTGATAAAAATGAATCCATGTTCAACAGAAGGATTTCATGCAAGATTTCAACTTTCCAACCACCACAACTAGGGTTTAAGGATATATATATATATATATATATATATATTATATATATATATATATATATATATATATATATATATATATATATATTTACCTCTACGAACTAAGGACAATGATAACTGAGTTTAGGACCTTGGTTAACAACCAGGATTCGAAAGACCTTGTTTCCTTTAAAAGTAATGTAAAAAATCATGATTTGATAAAACGGATTAAGTAAAACAAGGTTTTCATGAAAAATACCCTTAACTTTGAAAAACCTTGAAGTAGACCATAAAACTAGTTCTTCCTTATCTATCTAGGATTGTAAAGATGCTATCTTTAGGTTTGCAGAGGGTGGAAGGGTGGTTTGTGCATGCAACTTGAGTGGAGAAGGAGAGAAGAAGAAAACTTCTTGCTTGTGGCCAATTTTTGGAGTAGTAGAAGAATCGGATTTTTTTTGGTCTTTAATTTTATTTTATATGGTGACTACAAAAATTAGGTCAAAACTAATATTAACCCCACATATTAATTTAGTTGTTTGGAAATTCTAACTTACCTAACAAAGTAATTCCACATCATACCAAAATTCCCTTTTCTTTCTATCTTTAATGGCAAAAAAATATGGACTATAATTGGCCATCAATTTTCGCCCCTCTCTCCTCCTGATACATTGAACCTATCCCATAAATTCAATCTTGATATCAAAATACATTGAACCTATCCCATAAATTTAATCTTGATATCTTATATCAATTTTAAATAAGAAAAACTATATATATATATATATATATATATATATTAATTTAATTATTCTATTATTCCAAGTGGGCTTCTACTAATGAGCCATTTTTAAGAGTGGCTTGGACTTCAACATGCACATTAATTAATTTAATTATTTAATAAGCCTAAGTTCATTTAATTGACCCAATCAATTAATTAACTCACTCCAAATTGGATTTTGAATTTTATTGGGACCAATTAAATAATCATATTATTTAATTAAATAATTAACTAATCTAATTTAGATTAATTAAATTCTTAATTAATTAATCCAATTAATTAATTATATCCAACTAATTTTAAGTTAGGCAATTATATATGAAATGTAACAAAGTTCTTGATGAAATTAACAGGAAATGAGTGCGAAATTAGGGTCATTACAATTCTCCCTCCTCTTAAAAAAGTTTCATCCCCAAAACTTGACTATATTCTACCCAAGACAAACAAAAGTCAATCAAACAGATTGGGGTATCGAGTTCATATCTCTTGCTCTCATTCCTAGGTAGCTTCTTCGACCGCATGATTCCTCCAAAGCACCTTGACCAAAGTTACCAATTTCCTCCTCAATTCCTTGGTTGCTCTGTCCAAAACTTCTATTGGAAATTTGTCATACGTCAAATCCTCATGAAGGTCTAAAGATTCATAACTCAAAATGTGTGAAGGATCCGAAATGTACTTTTTCAACATCGATACATGGAACATATTATGGACTCTTGACAGTGCTGGCGGTAGGGCAACTGTATATGCCAAGTTGCCGACTTAGTCTAAAATCTCAAAAGGACCTACATATCTCGGACTAAGCTTTTCTTTCTTGCCAAACCTCATCACGCCCTTCATCGACGCAACCCTCAAGAAAACCATGTCGCCTACTGTGAACTCTAATGACTTCCTCCTTTGGTCAGCATAAATCTTTTGCTAACTTTGAGCTATCTTCATTCTTTGTCATATCTTTTCGATAATCTCAGTGGTCTACTATACCAACTCAGGACCTATTGACTTTTTCTAGCTGACCTCATCCCAGTGTACTGGAGAACGACACTTCTTTCCATAAAGAGCTTCATATGGTGCCATACTGATCAATGCTTGGTAGCTATTATTTTAGGAGAACTTTACTAACGACAAAATCTCATCCCATGCACCGCCAAAATTAATTACACAAGCTTGAAGCATATCCTCAAGTATTTGTATCGTCCTTTCTGATTGACCATCTATATGAGGATGGAAGGCCATACTAAATCTCAATTGTGTGCCCATAGCGTGATGTAGACTCTTCTAAAAGATTGACGTGAACTTAGGATCTCGGTCGGATACAATAGATATTGGCACTCCATGTATATCTCACTATCCCATAATGGTAAGAAATGCACTGACTTGGTGAGATGATCCACGATAACCCAAATGGAGTTATGCCCCTTCCTTGTCCTTAGCAATCCTACCACAAAATCCATACCAACTCTTTTCCACTTCCACTCGGGAGTCATGAGGGGCTGAAGCAAATCGGAAGGTCTCTGATGTTCAGCCTTAACTTGCTGACAAGTCAAACACTTCTGGACATGTGCTGCTATGTCCCTCTTCATGCCTATCTAAGAAAAATATTTGCTCAGGTCTCTCATCATCTTCGTACTCCCAGGGTGAATGGAGTATAGGGTGTTATGAGCTTCTCTTATAATTTCAAGTTTTAACTGCTCGTCAATCAGAACTGCGAGTTTGCATCTCAGTCGAAAAGTTTCATCTGAGGTGATTATGTAGAGGGTTCTTCTCCCTTCAGTCACCTCTACACGAATCTTAGTCAACTGTAGATTAGTCAACTGGGCAGCCTTGATCCTTTCCAAAATCATCAACTGAACTGTCAACATAGCGAGATAACCCAATCTCTCTTGTGGGACTATCTCCAACTCGAGACTCTGAATATCCCTCAAGAATGATGGTTACACTACCCATAAGGTAGAAATAACTCCTTGCCTCTTTCAACTTAGGGAGTTTGCTACCACATTCGCTTTACCTAAATAGTAATTAATAATACAGTCATAGTCCTTTCCCAACTCAAGCTATCTATGCTGCCTCATATTCAGCTCCTTATATGTGAAAAAGTATTTAAGGCTCATGTGATCGGTGTAAATCTCGCACTGAGCCCTATATAGATAGTACCTCCAAATATTCAAAGCAAAAACCACTACTGCCAGCTCCAAATCATGAGTCGGATACTTCTTCTGATAATCCTTCAGTTGTCTAGAGGTATAGGCATCCATGTTGCATAAGAACACATCCTAAGCCCTTCAATAATGAATCACTGTAGATAATGATTCCCTCTGTCCCACTCAAAAGTGATAGGACTAGAGTTGATGTTAGCCTCTTCTTCAACTCGACAAAACTCTATTCGCATTTATCATCCCATAAAAACTTGACTCTCTTCCCCATAAATTATGTCAGTGGGGCAGAGATCTTTGAAAATCCTTCAACAAATCTTCGGTAATACTCGGCCAAACACACATTTAATATGCCTAAACAATAAATAATATATTCACATACTGATATGCAAGGATATAATGAATGAAAGTTTCAGGAATGTAAAGAGGTAAATCAAAGTATTACCCATCACCACCGTAGTAGCTTCTTTGGCTTCCTACTAAGTCATCGTGTAAACACGAGCATGGTCTTATTCTTCTTCTCTGGATAGTCAAATGCAATGTGCCTCAGCTTCTAGCAATGAAAGCACACTCCCTTCCCCTAAAGACATTCTTCCCGGTGAGACTTGCCACACTTAGGGCATGCAGCGGTAGCTTGCTTGTTCTGTTGAGAGCCTTGAGCACCCTTGTGGAAATTCTTCTTTTTCTGCCCACTCCACGTATTATGGATTCTATCCTTTGCTTTGAGTTCGCTAGACTAAAATCCGAGCTCCTCTCTGCTAAGCTTCTGTGCCCTTTCCACCAGTAGGGCCTTGTTGATCACCTCTCTGTAAGTATGTAACTCAAACTGCACCATAGCAAGTTTGATTTTGGACCTAAGTCCCTCATCGAATCTCCTAGCTCGGCATTCCCCATTACAACCAGGTCCTGAGCAAACTTGGCTTCATACTCCACAACTGAGCGCATACCCTACACCAAGTGCACAAATTCTCGTTCCTTCTATTGTCGTGCACTTCGGGGGAAGTACTTCTCGTAAAATGCCCTGGTGAACATCTCCCAGGTGAACGATGGCCATCATCTTCATGCTGTCTCTGCACCATATGCCACCAGTCATGGGCCTTTTCTTTTAGTACGAATGTCACAAAGTCGACCATCTCAGCATCTGTGCAGTCCATGACTGAGAAGATCTTCTATATCTCTGTCAACCATCCTTTAGCTTCTATAGGGTCTACCGTGCCCAAAACAAATTACGGGGCTAGTTTCATAAACTCTAAGATACAGTTCCTCTCTAGGGCCTTGGCATGTCTAGGTTGGTTAGCTTGCCCAAATGCAACTAAGGCTTGCATAAAGGCCTCAACATGAGGAATCTTCCTAATTAGTCGAGCGAGTAGTGCGGACCATTATTCTTGACTAAAAATTAACTTCAGCCCGTGAGATTCTATAGCACTAGGCACTAAGCATAACTTATGTTTCAAGTGATGCAACATTGAATGTTTAGTACTTCTATGGAACTAAGTGGTACACACATGATAAAACAAAAAAAATATAACTCATACTCAACAAGCAAATAACATGTCATCATATTTATATCAAAAATACACAAAGCTTCAAGTGTTACATAAAAGAAATCTTGTTTCATATAACTACTCATCAACCTTCTTCTCTATTTAACTTCTAATGTGAATTAGAACAAGTATTGATTATAACCTTCGAGAATGGATCCTCTAGAACAAATCCCTTATGAACTAGTGAACTATTTCCCCACTAACTAAACCTTAAGTTCCAATATCTAGAATTTAAAGTTAGGAACATCGTCTTCTTAGCTTGCTTTCGTATCTCTCCTTCCCATTTCACCAACATTGTTTCCATTATCATAGAAACTCTATAGTTCCTTCCTACTTGATCTCGCATCTTCTCAAATATCTTTTGTAATGCAGGGGGTAGTGACTCCTTCCATATTGCTATCTCTCGTAACCTAGGTTGAGTCTTGTGGCTTATGAATGCTAGGTGATCACTCATCCTTGGGTAAGGTGAGATATGATTTCATGTTATAAGTCATAAATTCACGTGTTCTGTCTGAATGCTCTCTCAATTCCTTCTTAGTTGGGGTTCTAATAAGCCTCATACATATACAATTAACGTCCATTTATGAGAAACAAGTTATCATGATTATGATGGTACATCAAGCGTTATTTCTTACTAGCGTGATTAGTTTTTTTTTTACTATCCTAACTAACTAGCAAATAAGATCCCAATCATATGGAATCACCTTAACAGATAGGTAGTATAATTGTGCAAGGCACAATATACAAATTCATTAAATACTTAAACAAATAACAACTTACAATCTCAAACACTTACCAGGAGACAAAGGAGAACATGCTCACAACACGACTCATAACCCAATTTTTTTTTAAAAAAATAAATAAATAAATTAGGGTCTATAGAACTAAATTAAAAATGTAGGAACTTTGATACCACAAAATTATCTCACCTACTGGTATTTTCTTAAATTATATATATTTAGAATTTAAATATGAACAGAGTTTACTCTTTAAAAATATGGAAGATTTAAAACTTTCTTTGCTTAAAGAAAAACTAGGAATTATCATTTAACACTTATAAAATACCAAGTTCTCAAAACTCCACATAACGGAAAAGGAAAAGGAAAAGAATTTAATTTCAAAACATTATCCTCTCAAAATCCTGAGGAAGTGAAACCCATAAAAAGGGAGTTCATTTAATAATTTAATCTCAACATTATCCTCTCATCCTCTCTAAAACTGGAAGTTTATTTAATAATGTAAGACAATAGGCAAGTCATTGCGTTGGGCCATCTCCATCCATCTCTTGGATGTCATCACTTGAAAATATATATATAGCATGGAATGAGCTTTTAACAAGCTCAGTAAGTAACCCATGCATGAATGCATGGTCATGAATGCTTGTTGTGTACAACTTATCAAGTATCCCCTTCCCCTTTTTTTAAAACATAAAAAGGTTTTAATTTGAAAACCTTAGACTTAGACATCAACTTAAAAAAAACTTTGAAATTAAATCTTTGACTTGGAAACATTGAACTTGAATATTTTCATGAAAACTTTTGAATCTTTCATTTCATTAACTTAGTCGTGAGCTCACTTAGTGAAACATCTAGCTGATCAGGGATGCAAAACTATCATTCTATCTTTAATGGCCGAAAAATTTGGACTCTAATTGGCCATTAATTTTTGGCCCCTCTCTTCTCCTTATACATTGAACCTATCCCATAAATTTAATCTTGATATCTAAATACATTGAACCTATCCCATAAATTCAATCATGATATCTTATATCAATTTTAAATAAGAAAAACTATATATTTTTTTAATTTAATTCTTCTAATATTCCAAGTGGACTTCTACTAATGAGCCATTTTTAAGTTTGGCTTGAATTTCAGCATGCACATTAATTAATTCAATTCATTAATAAGCCCAAGTTCATTTAATTGACCTAATCAATTAATTAACTCACTCTAAATTGGATTTTCAATTTTATTGGGTCCAATTAAATAATCATAATATTTAATTAAATAATTAACTCATCTTATTTAGATTAATTGAATTCTTAATTAATTAATTATATCCAACTAATCTTAAGCTAGGAAATTATATATGAAATGTAATCAAGTTCTTGATAAAATTAATAGAAAATGAATGTGAAATTAGGGTCGTTATAATAAGCATTGACTAACTTTATGCTAACAGCCATGGTAGCTGGTTCATGCAGTATATCTCAATAGGTGAGGTCATTATTCTAATTAAAGGATTGCCCTCTAGGATGATCGTGCGAGGGAAGGTAGGAGCAACCTTTAGTCACGCCGACTCCACTTTTGTTAAGGCATGGAGTTAGACAAGAAAAATCTCCATAGCAACTAGTCTTTAAGATTTGGGTCTGTAACTACACCATCTGGCTCCTCACCTAATACCCTTTCTCTCTCTCTTGTGAAAATTTCAATTTTATACTAGTAGACCTGTATGACACTAGCTAATGAATCGCACGTGTATGGACCAACCCATAGAGGCCATATAAACTTGACATCATCCCTACCTTCTTAGGACAATAATGAAGCTTTAGGCTGCACACATGAGTTGAAAACAACTACAACAAACATTCTTTGGCCACTAAATATGAAAAACAAGAGTCTCGTTGCACGAATTTATTAACATAAGACATAATGAAGTTATTTCAAAGAGATAGATGTTATACTTCATTCCAAAATGGTTTTGTTTTGTCCTATTTCTTGAGTTACATGAATTCTAACCTCTTTCGGCACTTTACACATTGTTAATGCAAAAGGATGTTGCTAAACAGAATGGAAGGCTATTTCACTCTATTGGATATTTCAGATCCTATATAACAAGCGAACACTCCTTATTGTGACCTAACCTTACTCTTTCTCTATTTAAAGAGCTGGTCTTTAAGTATTGAATATATGGATGTGGATATATCACTATTAGTAACTAGTAGATCTCAAACTTCTGTAAGACTTTAATTGATAGGAAGAGATGTTTAAAGAAACTGATTGGACCTATTAATGTATCTCTTTGAAAAGACAACCCTCACGGACTATACAACAAGGTTGTACATGCTCAATGGAGAATTGCTCTTCTTTAGTAATCACTTAGAATGTTTCATATAAATATCAGGACCAATTCACTTTCCAATAATAGATGTAGTCGAGAGGGCTTGTGGAACAATGGTCGTGCTATCTTCAATGGTATTGGACTTCATAATTTAATAGTAAAAAGTTGATGTGTTCTCTGTTCATGTTGGTAGGTACTTGCTTTGGTAATTAATATGATAACCAGTAAAGGAAGGGAACCAAATACAACCCCCACCTTATAGAAGAAAGAAGGGCTCATTAGGAAGAAATATGGAGTGCACAATACAAAATGCAGGAAGTAGAGGGAGGAGCTTCATGGTGAGACAGGAAGAGAAGAACGATAGTTCCATATCAAACTTAGTTGGAATCATTTAGTGGTTAATTGATGGGAACCTTAAGAGACATAACTCTTAGCCCTTGTCTATTCTTTGGGTTGAAAGAGCTTTCCT
The DNA here is from genome assembly GCA_019321725.1 of Paulownia fortunei. Taxonomy (NCBI): domain Eukaryota; kingdom Viridiplantae; phylum Streptophyta; class Magnoliopsida; order Lamiales; family Paulowniaceae; genus Paulownia; species Paulownia fortunei. The sequence continues at coordinate 15,176,998 of CM033105.1, read as the reverse complement.
TAGCCTTAGTATTCATCCTATCCATAGTTGAGTTAATAGCACCCGTAATTTCTCCAACTAATGTAAAGGACATAACACTTTCTATGGTACTCTCTCTTTAACTTTAAGTTTAGTGCCAAGTGATGTATTATAATAGCATAAAGAAGAGAAGGCATCCAAGCAGTTCTAAGTATGAACAAAAAATATCAAAAGTAAGAGATCCCTACACCAATTCCTATTACTCTAGTAGCTCCCACACCAGAAGCTACTATGACTCCAGCTTCTACACTTGAGTGTAAAGTAGCCTGTAACGAATAAAGTAATTGAAGGTGTAGTTTTCATCAATTCTACCTAACCATAATCACTTAGTCTATTTATTCCTAGGCTTGAGACAGATAGGAGTACCTTTTCTAGTACCAACACGGGAGAACCTTTACGTCAAACTAGTTTCTATTACATATGGATACCCTACTATCTTGTTGCTAATGCAGAACTCCTTTTTATAATTAAAAATAATGAATAGATAGGGCCATTCCAGAATGTAAAGGTAACTTGGGCTTCACCAGCTTTCAACCAAATAATATTAAAAAAAGAGTGAAGCACTCTAGCTCTCAATTTTTGTATAGGAATGAGATTTGCTTGGCTATGGGGATCAATAGTAGGCTAAAATACTGGGTTCGCGCATGGGCTGCCCCATTTCCTAACTCATCTGGAGAATGAATTGGACCTTTTTGTTGCCTATCTCAATTGGGTAGTTGAAGAATCTACCAGGACAACTTTTCACTTAAGGCAACAATACTAGGAAGGCTAGCCATATGTTCACAACTTAAGCCAAAGAGATTTTTTTTGCTTTGGGTAGTGTACTTTCTTCAACATGTAACTAGATAGTGTGCCCACTCTAATCAACTCAAACCATTAAAGGTCCCTATCAAACTCATTGTAAAAGTTCTAGCATGCTCACGAGTAAGACTAAATCTTATTCAAGTGAAGAATGAGAACCCCTTTATGCGACTGTCTAATCCTTCTTCTCGCATCTTCTTGAAAGGTTTCTTCCAATAGATAGAAATAAAGCAGATGTATAGTTTACTATGTAAAGATATTGTTTCTACAAAATAAGTGATCTTCTAGGACAATAGTACAAGCAACAGAAGCATTGAAAACAATGTTTCTAGTAGAGAATAGGAGATATCATAGGGGACCTCGCCTAGTTGTCCTTGTATTATTCGACTTATATATCCACTTATCTTGTCCAAAGCTTGATCTGGGAATCAGTGATGTGTCAATCAATCTTTCTAATTTTGGTGTCACCTTGGGATAGGGTAACCCACAAAGAATTGAGTCAGCGGTAGCTTAGAATGAATTGAAAGAGAATGACTTTCTAAATAAGACTACAAGATCATTCTTTTAGTTGCTTCTAGTCCTATACAATCAAGTTATTTGATCCAAATGCTCATATCTCGGTAGAGATGTTGATGTATTTGGGTCACTCAAGGTCCCAAGCCACTACTATTCTTGTCATTTTCATCCCCATTCTTTGGCTCAATAGGAGTATGAGCACAATTGATTGAGAACTGATAATTCTCTCCAAATAGAAAAAAGAGTATTTCCTGTACGAGTAGTGAAAAACTAAAAGAGAGATGTCAGAAGCAAATATGATTGATATTGTTCATTTTGTAGTTCACTCAGTAAGTCCTTCGTTGAGCAACTGCTTACTTATAAGCACCTTGACTTTCAAGACTTGGAGCCATAAGGCATTCATTGCCACTTGATGTAGACTAGAAAAAAGAGGCTTTCCCTTGTGGGAGTTACTGCAACATCCTTCCCCATAGACCTCTAAAAGTGTAATTGCCTACTAAATTAGATGCCCCTCTATTTGAAATAATTTATGCTTATCTTAGTCTATTTATAGGGGAATGATGGAATATGAATGCAGGGATGGAATTACCACTCTTTTCTACAATTGAAGAGTGGGCTTTCAAAAAGATGAAGATGTTAAGGGTAAAGAGACTTTGAACAACCAACTTGAGATAAGGATTATAGCCTGGCGCTAAAGTATCGTAGCTCACCTCGTGTTTCCATCAAATGAAGCAGCCTTTAATCTGCCCCACAACCTTGATGACAATCTCTATTTTATCCACAAGAGAGATCATTCACACTTGAGTTTGTCATATTGGTCTTTGCTCAACATTGCCATACTGGTCTTTGCTCAGCATGTCTAGTGTTATTAGTAAAAATTATCTTAAGGATTCTAGAAAATGCCCTGAGTGGTTTTTACGAGAATAAGCTATTTCTTTGGATTGGAAATAGAGAACCTAAAAGTGAGGACAAACTACTTTCTCTATAATTTACTTGTTTAGCTAACCATCAGAAATATTTAAATTTTAGACTAGTAAAAATTTACAAAAAATGGTCTTGTCCTCTTCGATTGATAAGAACAAGAGAATAAGACTTTGTTGTTTGTGTGGCTTGCTACTTACTATCTAGAAAGCATAAAGAGAAAGCGTATGTATTAAAGAGTCCTCTATCATATAGGTCCAGAAAAGCTCTTTCAAGACTTTGTATCTTATTTGCCTATTATATTTACCATATAACTCTTATAGGTGGAAGAGGATCTCGGCAGCATGTGCTAGTCTACAGCTCATTTGACATAGATGCTAGCATGTAACATCTAATTTTCATGTCATCGTTAACTTACTTGCAATGCTTAGTAAGCTCTAAATCAGTGGCATCTGTAGGTAGAGTTGATAGTAGTGTAACATCAAGTACATAAGCCCTCTTTTCGTATTCTAAAAAAGATAGAAGGTTCCTCCACTAGTTAATAGATTTGGGATCGATGAGTTTAATAGTATCTAGGATTAATACAAGTATATTATTAGCCATTTTACTATCTACAAAATAATGTGAGGTAGAAAATAAGCATCATTTGATTTTACATCCATATATAATAAGATTTTTAATTATAAATGTCTCCCACTATTTTGTTTGAATTCCATCACCCTCATGATGGAACTTTGGGAAATCAATTTCTAAGTGGGCTTGAAGTCGAATTGATTTTGTATACACCCCAATGCTCAAGCCCATGTAACAAAGGGAAAAGGTAGACAACACATTGTTAATTGAATCTCCATTAACCCTCAAGCTAATTTGCTTCACATTTCTATTTACGTTAATGATATGAGCCCTTATAGTACTTAATATCAAGTAGGACCTATTAATATTCATGTGAATGAAACCTCTAAATCTCCCATAACTCATCACGTACATTTAGATGCCTCACCCCATCCCACAAGCATCACAATGCTTAGGTCTAATAAGTTGTTTAGCAGTTGGCATGTTGCATCATATACATAATGGGCTGGTTTAGATTGATCATAACTGGATGATTATGAATTTTTTCTATTTAATAGAATAGTAAACTCGAAGATAAAATCTCAAATCACACATTTGCACAAACTCCATTTTTTTTTTCATTCAACTTCTACAAGATCAACAATTCCATAAGCTCGGGCTTCTGTTGCTAACATAAAAACGTCTCTTTCCATGTCTTCAGATACAACCCATAATGGTTTTCCCACCCTTTGTACATAAACCCTAGTGAGGGTTTTGCGTAGTTTCAGTAGTTCTTTCGTTTCTAGGATAAACTCTCCCATTTACGCCTCATAAAAAGAACTAGCAGGTTGATGGATCATTGTCCTGATGATAGAAGGGTTTTTTATCTGGTGTGATGAAATGAATAGAAAAGAAAGATAAAGAATAATAATAGGAAAAAAATATAGAATTGAACAATCATACGGGCATCATCTTTTGTGCACTGCATACGGCTCTATAATCAAATTGACCTTTACTTTTATTGAAAATAGAATCTATCAGCCGTAGATAGTTAAATGATCAAATTACCATCCTTTCTCTCAGAGGAGTTAAAAAATACTATGATGGCTCTATTGCTTTCAATTTTAAAATGGAATCTTTTTTTTGTCTTTGATTCAACAATCCCAAAGTTTCTTTTTGATCCCCAAAAAAGGAAAAATCATGTTTTTTTTGCACTCTTTTTTAATAACATAAATATTATTAAGAGCCCGTTAGTGTGTAAATAAATAGTTCTGTGATGCTGAATGGACTTCTAATAGATAAGAGAAAATCAAAAATACCTTTTATCTCATACTACTCTCTCGATACATAAGTTAATCTTTTGAAAACAAAAAGAATACAAATTTTCTTCATATCGAATTTGAAGTGCCATGCTATTATTACTCTATATTCATATAGCGAAGGCATAGATTTTTTTTTTATCTCAAATAAAAAAACCTCATTGGTGCCAAGCGTGAGGGAATGCTAGACGTTTGGTAATTTCTCCTCCAACCAAGATAAAAGATTCCATTGATGGGGTAATCCCATGTATATTGTATTTATTAGGGATAATGCCCTAAAAGCATATATTTTTACATTATTTACTAAATTAATAAAATAATATTTCATATTTGATTTTGAGCATATTGGTATGCTTAAAAATATTTTAGTTTAAGGGTGTTATATATGAGATGATTAAGATTATGGATAATAAACTAAATTAGTCCATAATGAATTAATTAAAATTAGAATATTTTATTAAATCATTATTGATGCGGTCCATTAACATTAAGAATATGATAGTCTTACCCCGGAATATTGATATAGTAAAATTATAATGTAGGCATTTTATATAATTGGATTATAGGACTGGACCAGATAACTTGAATTTTCACCTATTTTTTTTTTATTTTCTGCAATTTAAATAACATGAATAGATGATCATATATGGATTGATCTTAATCTTGAGAAGTTATAAACTGATATTTATTTCAGTGTGCTCTTTGGTTGCCCGTTAAATGTTAGTTAGTTAGCATTCCTAATACTTACATCTTAGGATCACATTGGGATAGGTAGCTGAGAATGTAACTTACAGATACGGAATCCATACATTTCTATGAGAAGAGAAATATGGTTTTCTTGTTAGTTAATTCTGGATTTGAATTGTTTGAGCGCTCAATTTATAACTTGGTTATAAATTAACTATTTACTAGTGAATTAATGGTAAACAAGGATGAAGAGATAATTTGATAGGTTAATAGAATATTAAAACTAGATCTAATTATGATTGTCTATGGAGGGTAAAACCATATGTAATGATTATTTTGATAGACTATTTGTTGTTTTTCAGAGTAATTAGTTCTATAATTGCAAGAGTACAATTTTAGATTTTTAGTGGAGTTATTCTAGATTACTAAATTAAATTAATTAATTAAAGATTTTATTCAATTATCAAAATTAATTGGAGCTTATGATTGTATGGTCATAGGTCCTCAATCCACCTTTATGCACATTGTAATGCATAATACATATTAAATTATACTTAATATTTATTGGGAATTATTTTCTACATTAGGTGTCAAATATAAATATCAAACAATACTGGGAATATGTGATATTAAGTAGAATTGTCTACCATGGGTATTAATAAATGTAAAGAAATTTATTTTGATATTTATTGTTTTGGTATTATTTAGAATTATGAATTCTAGATAATTACACATGGAGATAATAATAACTCTTCATAAAGTTATAGCTATATCAAGGAGAGAACTAGAGTAGAATTAGTAGACTGAAAAATCAAAATATAAAACGAGAACCCTCATTCCCAAAAAAGAAACATTTTGATGCTCGCTCATTATACAAGTTTTTTGCTGACGTTTTCTCCCTCTCAGTCAACCCAGTCTTGTGATTTTGTGAGCTAAAAATATCACAATTATATAAATATACAGTGCATTATTTAATTTGGTGTTTAGAGTGCCTACTCATTTCCAGTGAGGTGGAGACTTGGATTGGGAGCCTTGTGATTTTTGAAAGTATTCTAACAAAGTAAGAATAGTCTTCTCAAAATTGGGTTATGTTTTCTAAATATTCTTTTTACATGTTTAACTATTTAAAATAAAACTATGTAACATACAAAACATTAATTTTGAGAAAAAATTATTATGTCTGATCCTAAGTGTTTTAGCTATTTCTGGTTTGACCAAAAAAGCCAACAACTGGTACCAAAGCCTATTTGCATGAATATATAGTTTAAATTTAAGTATAAATGAGTGGGTATTTACATTGTTGAATGTATTTTCTTAATGAATGATTAAATCATGTGACGGATGCATAGAGTTCTTGGTCATTATAATTTGGTTCCATAGGATTGCATAGATGAGTGTAATTTATATTTAATTAGATAAAAATCGTACACCCTAAATCATGGGTATAGGATATCTATAATCTTGTTCCATTCTAAAATCCAAAATAATGAAGATCATATGAAGATGGTGAGAAGAAGAAGAAGAGAAGAAGAAGAAGGAAGATAAAAAAACTTGCATTAGCAAAATTCTGGTGCACAATAAGCTATGTGTTGTGACGTTTGATAGTTAGGGACACAACGCTAGTTAAATTTGGGATAGAATGATTGGCACCACGACACTGATAGTCAGAACCATAGTACCAATAGCTAATTTACCAGATAGCAAGTCTTGCACTATGGCACCGATCAAAATTGGGAGACATAAAGTTTGGCACCATGGCACAAGAAATTCAGGGATGTGACGCTACTTTATTTATAGCGAATAAATAGTTCAGGACCGCAGCACCAGAAAACCAACATCGTGGTAGTGGTCAGCAACAAGTGTTGCACCGTGGCGCCAATCAATCGCTGTTTATATTATTTATTTTTTCTCTATTTTTGGATTGTAATAAGTTATCCTAGGGAGTTTGGTTAAAACATCATTTATTTTTCTATGTGATGTCTATATGTAATACAAATTGCCATGCATAATAATACGATGTTCATAATACCCACTTATAGTCATTATAGAATATCATGCATACACATTGTTATATTAAATAGTTTAATATTTGATGACCTATAGCATATGAATAGAATTATCTAGAATAATTACTTAAATAATGTGATCTAAGTTTAATCGTAAATTTGGTAAAAGCATAATTTTAATTATGTTTTTATTATGAAAGTTAATAATTAATAATTTAAATTACTGTAAATAATAAACCTAGATAATTAAAAAATATGATAATAAGATATGCCCAATAAGATTAGAGATAGATAGATCAAATTAATATGTAGAGATATAATAATTGAAGTACAAGGTGTTTGTGGCACATTTATTATAAAATAATGAGTGGGAGAGAGTAATATGACAATATAATCCATATTCTCCACTATTAGCATAGCATCGTGAGATTTAAATGTGCCTAGTTTTTATTTTATTCTCCCTATAGAGAGTATCCATTTAAGTCAATATCAAGGTTGGTTTACTTGAGATAGGAATTTGTGATGTATTTCAAAATTGACACTACCTTACAGTGGCAATTTTTGATTTAAGTTGTTGAAATTTGAAATAGTAAGTCATACTCATAAGGATGCAATTAAAATTGGTTAACTGCATCTTGACCAAATTAAATTGAAGATATGAGATAATTTGATGATTTATTTATTAGTTGAGATGGTCTTGATTCAATTGTCTTTAATATGACCTACCTATGATATGACGGCATATAAATTGTGAGATTGTATTGCCATATAATTAGCAAAAAATCTATGTCATTTATCATGTATTTTATTCCAAAATATTTTATTTGATGTTCATTCATGTATTAAATGTTATTCTTTTATCAATATAAGCAATCATGTTTGGTTCAAATCCCATTCTTGCATTACTAGCTAATAAAAAATTGGATGGTGAAAACTTTATTAAGCAAAAACGTAATATGAACTTCCTACTTGTTAGAGTAGTGCCCGATGAGCCAATAGACTTGTCGTATTTATACTCTTATATTAGAAAAATTTTATTCAAAGTTTATACATAAAGTTGGAATTTCTTTATCTTTAATTGTTATTGTCAATTAGATAAAATTCCTAAATTGTATATAGTTACAAGGTATGGTTGTGCATGTGATGATGATCGTGGAATATGCCTCTATAACTTAGTCTAATTTTTCATGTCGAGCATTCATTGAGATGGAAAATCGATAAGTCCAATAAGACTTGTGCACATAATGCATGCTCAAAATAAGGATGTCTTACTCCATAAGCATCGGTTTAAGAAGACTAGTGAATGTGTGCTAGTGCTTGTTAAATAAAGAGTACACCGAACAGCCCTTCTTGAAAATTCCCAATTGGAAATATTGTTTGTCAAATGAGAATTTTCTAGTTTCGATAGTGCAAGAAATAGTCCTTAGACTTGAAGAACCATTGTAACCTTGTGCACGACATGTTGCACTTTAATATATTTTGCAATTGCTATGCTTTTTGTACCCTTGACTCAAAAGTCCTTGTTAAGATAAGATGAATATTAGATGGGGGTTTTCTAAAATTTCATCATGGAGTCAATGAGACTAGAAATGAAATTATAGTTAAGTTAAATAAAATTTTAGATAATAATTCATGCCCTAGGCTTATATTGGGTTCGTGTGGCCCTAGGATACGAAACATAATGGAAATTTAAAATTTTAAAAACTACACATCATATGTGAAAATAAACATCCCAAAACTTATGCGATTTATCGAATTTTGTATTTTAATAACTTGTGCGGGAAAGTTTTAGAAACTTGACCTGAATTGCACTTCAGCTTATGTAGGGATTGAAATGATTCAAATTGTTATCCCAGCATGAATGAATCTCCAAGTTCTTCAATTCAAACCCTTTTGATTAAAAATTGATTTGCTCCTAGGATCCCAAATATTATTCCTCTAATGGTATTTGTATCTTGGATGCCCTCTCGTAACCGAATCCTATGCTAGTAGTTTTCAATTTGATAATTCTATTCTAGAATGATTTTGTTTGGAACAAGAATAGACTAACAATTAGTATTTTAGGTATTTAATTTAATTCTTAATTCAATAATCAAATCAAGAATTAAACTAGGTAAAAGGTTGGTGAACTTAGAGAAAGAGTGGATGAATTCTTGAGGTGAAGAAAACTATTTTTCTTCAAGAGAGATGGGCTGTTTTTTCCATCATTTACCAGTAGAAAATCTGCAATAAAAAGTCCCTAAAAACATCCTAGAAGTTTGCCAATAAAGGCTACCTCAAGTCCTTTCCACGTAGGACTCTTCTTCCTTTTTTTTCTCCAACTCTTTTTGGAAGTTTTCTTATTGTATAAGGGCTTATTATCTCTTAGGAATTAGATTCCCAATCTAAATTCCTCTAGGAATTGGACTCCCAATCTAATTTCATAATGGGCTTCCTACAAGCCCATACCTAATAGGCCTAAGCCTAATTAAATAATTAGACCATAGTTGGATTGATTCAATTAATTAAATTAATTCATCTAAGGAATTAATTAGGTCCATAATAATTAATTGATCTAATCAATTAATTGAATATTCCAATTGGGCTCCCTAATACAATTAGGTCCAATTAATTAATCAAATTAATAAATTAAACTAATTCAACACTTGAATTATTTTAAGCCCGATTAATTAATCACATTAATTAATTTAATCCTACACTTGGATTAATTTCTAAGCTAGAAATAGACTTGTTCAAGTTTTGTGTGTGACCTCTTAGATTCATTTTACCTAGTCGTGGGCTCATAACTCTTTTGACTCAGTTGAATGATAACATATTTTGACATATTTTTGTATCAAATTCTTTATAATTTTATTACTTTATTCTTGTTAATGTTATTATTTTATTAATATTTTGTGTTAGGGAATCAATGAATATAAAAAGATCAAAAGAAACATATTTCCAAACTTGTGCAATTTTTGTATTTTGAGCATAACTTCATGATCAAAATCCCTATGGACCTGAAGCTTGTTTCATTTGAAAGCCAAGAGATAACTTTAATGTTGGAAGCTCAACCCAATTCAGTCTTGATTATGGCAAAAAATTCGTTCAAGTTGCACAAAATGGATCATCAAAATTCGGATCAGAGTTCAGCCCAGTATTGATGTATTTGACCAATTGGGTCATATCTCTTAACCCAAACTTATTTTGAGCTGAACTTTGGATATATTATACAAATAGGTAAATAAACAAGTTTTCTAAAGACAAAATGGTGAGAAAATATTTCAAAATAGTAAAAACATAGGTTGAAAGTTGTTGCTGCTGTTAAAAGACGGCTCTTGGACATGATTTGGTAATTTAACCATATTTTCTTCATCCGACCACTAAATTTGACAAATGATATCTGAAAACATATCAAAACCAAAAGATCTACAATTTTTGTTCTTTACACATTATCAAAATCTGGTTGTATCTGACCTAACAATAGAATTAAATTCGATAGGTGAGGACTTAGTGTAACAATTTACCAACTCTTAGCAACTAGCATACCACTTGATTAACCCCTCCATTATTTGTTTGGCCTCTAGCTTACTCCAAGTACTATAAATAGGTCATGTATTAAGCTTGTAAGAGAGGGGGGTAGAGGATTTCTTTAGGCTAAGTTTTCTAGTTTGTATGTTTTTTAGTAGTAATAGAAATGCATTCTCTAGTTTCTCTTATATTTTTAGTCTTTGCTACATTTATTATGTCTTTCTAAATTTTATTTTGTTGAGAAAAAAAGGGTGAACCTCTTCATGGAGGAAGATGAATGGTTATAAGAGTAGAAAATATTTAAGTATGTTGTATTATTATTTTAAATTTTTATCTAAACCCTGCTTATTTTGTGGTGATTCTTGATTTATGTATCTCCAATGGCATAACAAATACTTGGGTTTATTTAGCTTATTGTATGATTTTACTGCATCGACTGCTAATGTGAAACTTGATTTGTTATTAGCGAAGGTGTCCATAAATATTTGATCCCATAAATAAGTGTTGGCGTTAAGAGATAATTTGTAATAGTAAGATAATATCATGATTACCTTATTGCATAAATTATTTGATAATATCTTTCTATTGGAACCTTCATTATGTATGGATTCCAATTATGGTAATTAATAAAGGTAAAAGAATAAATAACTATTTTTCTATCCAAAACTCAAGAGTGGATCCATAATCCTCATTACTTTTATTACTTTGGTTTTTCTTTAGTTACAACATACATTAAATTTTTTATATATTTTTGAATCCCATAAACTCCATCTTTTTAGAAATATAAACTTGAATCACATAAACTCCATCGACCTTGGACTCACGAGAAATTTATTACTTAATACAACCTGCACTTGAGTTTGCAACCTTAAAGTTGTAGCAAGTTTTTGGCGCCGTTGTCAGGGAAGGTAAGGTAAGTATTCAGGTTTGTTAATATTTTTTCTTTGTAAATATAGTTTATTATTTTTTTATGGATATATGGTTATATAGTATCGAAGTCATAATTCTCGGCGTTTAGATAGAAATAATTCTGAAACATTGTTTGGAAATTTGTTTGAATCATCTCCACACACTTCCACCATGGATGAAAAAGAAAGTGTCCAAGATGAAAATGAGAATCAACAAGTGAGTACCATGCGTTATTACTTGCAACCTCCTCGAAATTCTTCTCCTTGTTCTTTCATTTTTCCTCTCAATGCAAATAACTTTCAATTCAAGTCAGATATGATCCATTTACTTCCTAATTTCCATGGTTTAGACTCTGAAAGCCCTTACTTGCATTTGAAAGAATTTGATGAAGTATATGCCACTTTTGATGATCAAAATTGCACAAATGAGTTGTTAAGCTCAAATTATTTCCTTATCCTTTAAAAGATAAAGCAAAAAATTGGTTTAATTCTTTAAAATCTAGGTCAATTGGCACTTGGCAAGAAATGCAAGCTGAAGTTTTGAAAAAAAAAATTCCAACTCATAAAACTAATGCTTTGAAAAGACAAATTCAAAATTTTTTTCAAAATTTTAATGAAGCTTTCTTTCAATATTAGGAAAGATTTAAAGATTTGTTAAATTCATGCCCATACCATGGTTTTGAAAAATAGCGCTTAATTAGTTTCTTTTATGAAGGTTTAACTCTTGAAACAAAATAATCTGTTGAAACAATATTTAATGGTGAGTTTCTTGATAAAGAACCTCATGAAGCCCTAGAATATCTAGATCATTCGGCAGAAAACTCTTAGTCATGGCATAGTGTTAATTTTTCCAAAGGTTCTATTATATCTAATCTTGCTAATAGTAATAAAGAAAAATATTGCCTTAGCCAAGAAGATGATCTAAATGCTAGGCATGCTAGTTTTATAAGAAAAGTTGAAGGCATGGAACTTAAAAAAGTAAAGGAAATCAAATCTGTGCAAGAGGAAGAAGTTTGTAGCAATTGTGAACTTTTGGGACACTCCACTAATAAATGTCCAAACATTCCAGTACAAACAAATTTCATGAACACATTCAAAAAACCTTTCCATTCTCCATATTCTGAAACTTACAATCCACAATGAAAAAATCATCCCAATTTTAGTTGGTGAGATGATAACCGTGTCAACCACTGCTTTTACAAAAACCACCAAACTTTTATTCTTATCCAGCTCCACATATAAAATCCCTTAATGAGACTTTGCAAGCATTTATGTATGAACAAATAAACATCAATAATCAGACTTCACAAGCTATCAATAAGATAAAAAACGTACTTTCAACACTAACAGCTTCTTTGCGTACTTATGAAAAAGGTAAATTTACTGCTCAATCTCAACCTAATCCTTCCACTCAGTGTCATGTTTATTCTTCAGGTGAAAATTCAGTCAAGGAGGCTAATTCAGTCACAACTCTTCGGAATGGAAAAGTTATTGATAAGACTATTCATCCAAGGAAAAAATTTCTAATCCACCTCCAGAAATGAAGAATGGAAATAGTCTTGACAATAAAGGTAAGTTTGAAGAAGGTAAGTGTGAAAATGATGAAAAAGAAAAATATTTACCTCTAGCACCCTTTTCTCAAAGATTGCAAGCAACTCAGAAATTGAACTCAAATGCTGAAATTTTTAAACAAGTCAAGATTAATATTCCATTGTTGCATGCAATCAAGCAAGTTCCACCTTATGCCAAATTTTTGAAAGATTTGTGTACAATCAAAAGAAAACATCATGTACGAAATAGGACATTTTTAACTGAAAGTGTTGGTTCAATCATTCAACAATTCACTCAACACAAGTACAAAGATCCAGGTTGTCCAACTATTTCATGTATCATAGGAAACACTAGAATAGAGCGTGCTTTGCTTGATCTTGGTGCTAGTGTAAATCTTCTACCTTTCTCAGTTTATGAACAATTAGGTTTGGTAGAACTTAAAACAACTTCTGTTGTACTTCAACTAGTTGACTGTTCGATTAAAGTTCCAAAGGAAAGAGTAGAAGATGTGTTGGTATAAATTGATAAGTTTTACTTTCCAGTTGATTTCATTGTTTTGGACATAGATCCTGTTGCACAAACACATACACAAATTCCTGTCATTTTAGGTCATCTTTTTCTTGCAACTTTAAATACTTTGATCAATTGTAGTAATTATATTTTTGAAGTTATCATTTGGAAATATGACTTTGGAACTAAATGTGTTTAATATTTGTAAGCAACCTACAGAAAATGTCGAAGTATAGGAAGTGGATTCAATTGAGGAACTTGTTCATGAATACTTTACTACCACTAACTCTTTAGATTCTTTGGAGACTTGTTTTGAAAGTGAAAGTATTTGTAAAAAGACACACAATATTATTATCTCTGAATTTTTGCAGGTACAAGAAAAATATTTTTGGAAGCCAAGGTTTGAAGAACTTTCATCATCAACAGTAAAATCTATTCCATAAAACATTAAAGCTCCCATGGTTGATTTGAAACCTTTACCAGTTGATTTGAAATACTCTTTTTTGGGTGAGAATGAGACTTTTCCAGTCCAAACTCGATGCATCTCAAGAAGGTAAGTTGATCGAAACTCTAAAAATGCATAAGAATGCTTTAGGATGGACCATTGTTGATATTAAAGTTATTAATCCTTTCATTTGCACACATAACATCTATCTAGAGAAAAATGCTAAACCTTCTAGAGAAATGAAATGAAGGTTAAATCCTAATATGAAAAAAGTAGTGAGAAATGAAGTCATTAAACTCTTAGATAATGGAATCATTTATCCTATTTTTAATAGGAAATGGGTAAGTCCTACACAAGCTGTACCTAAGAAATCTGGAGTTACTGTAGTCAAGAATGAGAATGATGAATTAAGTCCAACTAGGATTGTTACTGGTTGGTGAATGTGCATTGACTATAGGAAACTCAACTCAGTTACTAGAAAATATCATTTTCCATTACTTTTCATGGATCAAATTTTAGAAAGAGTTGTGGGACATAAATTTTTTGCTTTTTAGATGGATATTCTGGGTATAATTAAATTACAATTGCACTTGAAGATCAAGAGAAAATAACTTTTACATGTCCTTTTGGTATTTTTACATATCGATGATGCCTTTTGGATTATGTAATGCACCAGCTACATTCCAACGATGTATGCTTAGTATTTTTAATGACATGGTTGAACGTTTTCTTGAAGTCTGCATGGATGATTTTTTTATTTTTGGTAATTCATTTGATGATTGCCTATCTGATTTAGAAAAAGGTTTTGATTAGGCGTGATGAAATGAATCTTGTGCTCAATTGGGAGAAATGTCATTTCATGATAACAATTGGTATTGTTTTTGGACACATTATTTCATCAAAAGGTAATGAGGTTGACAAATCTAAAATTGAGTTAATTACCAATTTGCCAACACTAAAGACTGTGAAGGAGGTTAAATCATTTTTAGGACATGCTGGTTTTTATAGAAGATTTATCAAAGATTTTAGTATAATATATAAACCTTTGTATAATCTTCTAACAAAAGACACTATTTTTGAATCGATTGAAAATTGTGAAAATATTTTTGTTAAACTTAAAAGCATGCTTACATCTGCTCCAATCATGCAGCCTCTAGATTGGACTTCACCTTTTGAAATAATGTGTGATACTAGTGATTATGCTGTTGGAGTTATCTTGGGATAAAGAAAAGATAAGAAACCATATGTTATTTACTATACAAATAAAACTTTAAATAGTGCTCAATTAAATTATACAACAACTGAAAAAGAATTACTTGTAGTTTTTGCATTGGACAAATTTCGATCTTATCTTGTTAGCTCACTAGTTGTTGTTTTCAGTGATCATGCAGCTTTAAAATATCTTTTATCAAAAAAAGATGTTAAACCGAGACTGATAAGGTGGATTCTCTTACTCCAGGAATTTAATATTACGATTCGAGAAAAAAAAAGAGTAGAAAATGTGGTGGTTGATCATTTGTCGAGACTTGTTTGTGATGACTCATTTCAAACCACACCTATTAATGACACTTTTCCTAATGAACAACAATTTAATATTTCTATTTTACCTTGGTTTGGTGATATTGTTAATTTTCTTGTGATAGAAAAGATGTCATCGCATTAGAACTCTCAAGATAAAAAGAAATTTTTGACTGAGGTGAAAAACTTTTGTTGGGATGATCCAAACCTATTCAAATACTATCTGGATCAAATCTTTTGAAGATGTGTGCCTGACAATGAGATAGGTAATATTGTCAAATTTTGTCGTTCAAAGCAAGTGGTGGTCATTTTTCGACAAAAAAAACTATTGCAAAAATCTTGCAATGTGGATTTTATTGGCCAATTCTTTTCAAAGACACTTACATTTTCTGCAAAAGTCCTTTCAAAGTGAAATATGATTCCCCTACACCCTATCCTAGTGATTGAAATCTTTAACTGTTGGGGTATTGATTTTAAGGGACAATTTCCATTATCATTTGGTTTTCTTTACATATTGGTTGTCATAGATTATGTTTCAAAATGGATCGAGGCAATTTCTTGTCCAAACAATGATCACAAAATAGTGACAAAATTTTTGAAAGAAAATATTTTAAGTCAATTTAGAATTCCTCGATCTATTATCAGTTATGGGGGAAAATATTTTTGTAACAAAGTTTTTAAAACTTTAATGAAGAAATATAGAATCATACATAAAGCTGCAACCCCTTATCACCCTCAGACAAATGGACAAGTTGAACGTGCAAATAGGGAGATAAAATAAATTTTGAAAAAAACAGTTAATCCAAACCGTAAACATTGGTCTCTTAGACTTACTGATACACTTTGGGAATATAGAACTGGTTTCAAAACATCATTAAGCATGTCTCTTTATAGGATAGTTTATGAAAAACCTTTTCATTTGCTTGCTGAACTTGAACATAAAGCTTATTGGACAATCAAAATGTTTAACTTAAACCTTGATGAAGTATCAAAATTGCGCAAATTGCAAATCAATGAACTTCAAGAACTGAGAAATGATGCATATGAGAATTTTAAAATTTATAAAGCAAGAATCAAAGATTTTCATGACAATAAAATTTCAAGAAAAATATTTGAGGTTGGTTAAAAGGTTTTGCTTTATAATTCTTGATTGTATTTGTTTTCTGAAAAATTTAGATCAAGGTGGAGTGGTCCTTTTGTTGTAAAAAAAGTTTATCCTTATGGGGCAATTGACATTGAGAATCATAGAAATGGTAACATATTCAAAGTAAATGGACAAAGAGTTAAACCATTTCTAGAAAATCAATTTTCATAAGAGGAATTTTTTTTTCTTTCTAACCATTGTTATGATTAGTGTTGTATATATATATACTTATTTTCTCTGACTTTATTTATTTTGAAACTTTTTTTTTCTTTTTCCGCTTAAGTGGCGGATAATGATAATCCGTGGCTATTAAAGCCGGACTTCTCAATTTTCCAAACAACTGAAACCTTTGTACAAATTTTCTCTGCTTTTCTCATTCTCTTTTCTTGTTCTTTTCAAAATGGGTGACATTTTTCTAACTCTCAAGAAACTATTTCCTTTTCTTCCTAAAAATGCAATTTTGAAAATTTATGAAATTAGGATTGAAAGATTAAGGATGCTTATGCACAAGGGCATCCCGGAGGACATACGATGGATAATTGAAGCAAAGGTAAGAGCAGACAAGTTTTCACATGAGTTTTCAGATTTGCTTACTAGATACATGCTTGGTTTTGGTAAAAGCACATATTCAAAAAAATGAAGGGCAAAAAAAATAAAAGTTTTTTACAATTATATTAGATGGACTTGCAATACAAAGTGTTGTTCTTTAGGAATGGTCTCTAAAAATCGAGAAGATAAAGTTAAATTCATTATGGATGGACTAAGTAAGGAGTCTTTAGATCAGATTATATTGACTCTTGAGATGTATTCATATGGATTGGTACAAGTGTAATTCTTATTTATGGGATCATTTTCAAAATGAATATGAGCTTTATAGTCTTAGGAATTTGACATTAAAAGACCCCATTTGCCATTTATAAGAAAACTGGATAGGAAGCATATCCTCGACCCATTGAGTACGTTTAAGCTGTTACTTGACGTAAAACCAGAGGAAGATGTAAGCCACAATCACAACTACATGTGCATTCACGTGTAAGTAGGTAATTTTTAAATTTTATGTGTGTTCTTATTTTCAACCTTTTTGACAAAAGAAAAAGACATGCAATAAATGCATTTTCTGTTCACACCTCAATAAATATCACCGTACTCACTCTATTTTTGCACAACTTATTTTCAAAAAAGAAAGAAAAAAAAAGAAAAAAGAAAAAATAGAAGTTTCTTCAACTCGCAAATTCAATTGTATTTGTGTTTTTTGTGGATCCAATCTAGAAAAAAATGGTGAGTTTATAAGGGCAGCCAATAACCTTGGTAGAATTTTAGCAGAAAGAAAAATTCATTTAGTGTGTGGGGGAGATAGTTTGGGGTTAATGGGGAGTGTTACTATTTCTGCTTATGTAGGAGGAGTCAAAGTTCTGGGAGTTATCCCAAAATCTTTAACAGTACAAAATATCACAAGTATGACCATTGAGGATGAGCTAAAAGTGTCATATATTCAGGACAGAATGCCTAACATGTTAAACAATACGAATACATTTATCATTCTACCTGGTGGTTTTGGCACACTGGAGGAATTATTTCAAGTTGTCTCTTGGGCACAACTTAACATTCACCAAAAACTTATAGGTATTCTTAATGTTAATGGTTTTTATGATGGTTTGCTATCTTTTGTAGATCATGCTGTAAAAAAAGATTTTATTTCACCGTCTGCGAGAAGAATCCTCATTTCTACTCTAACAACTGATCAGCTGATTGATCAACTTCTAGCATATGTGCCAGAACCTGATCTAGCCTTGGCCAATGTGTGTTGGTCCAACAAGAACAATGATAAAAAATACAAATTGAATTTGACTCTCAGTCTGTGATACTTATTGTTAATGGTTTCATCTAATAGTATGTGTTTTTTTTTCAACTTTATTTTTTTAGCCACACTTCAGGTGATATCTTTCAAACTCTACTTTCCTATCTATTTTTGACATTGGGGATAATGTCTCGATTAGGTTAGGGGAGGGGGATAGTTGATATCATGACTTTTGTGTTCAATATGTTTTTTCTAGTATTTTATTTAAAAAACACAAATCAAGCATGTTTTCTAATGGGTCCGTTGAAATAATGAAAAATAGTGGCGGAGTAAAGGGTAATTGTAACACTCTTGAGAGACATCCCTATTTTTTTTTGCATAACATGGCAAGTTTGTGAAGTTTTTAACAAACGTTTGTGAATTACTAATTTTTTTAATTTTTTTGAGTCATAGAGGTTTTTCAAACTTCAACGATTAAAATTAAGCATGCATAATGTGGTTTAATTGATGATGGGTGTTATTTTGAACTTTGATGTTGTTATTTGGTTAATATATTTTTGCAATAATTATACTCATTTTTTTTGCACAAATAGCTATGTTATTCAGTGTGAAGATAATCATGTCAAAATAGGAAGTTCTTATGCCCTTGCTCTAATCATCACTTGGATCTTCGACATGATGGGGTTGAGTATTTGAACTTTTACTTTTGGTCTGTAGAGGTGAACGACTAATAGTGCACCACTAAAAAAATGATTAAGGCATTAGGCTTTCTAGCACCATTATCAAATCAACTTGTTCCCCATATGATGCTTCAAGAGAACATCCCCCTAGTGAACTACTTTGAGCCTTTCAATAAATATTTTTTTTATAATCATATCTTTTTACCTAACCTAAATACACTATTATCAAACCCTTGTTCTAAAAATGATTGGAGTTTAAGAGATATTTCATTGATAGCGTGAACTTACAAAAGAAATTTAGGTTGGAATAGAAGATAAGTGTGGAGGAGTTTAAAAAAAAGAGAGATAAATATTATAAAAAAATAGAAAAAAAATTGCAAAGTGCTAGAGTTGCAACTAAAAATGAGATGTTGCAAGATGAATAAGAGGGGTTCAATTTAATAACAATAGACCCCATTGTTGAAATTTATGGAGTTTGATAATTCTTCATTAATAAACTCTATGTCTCTAATTTTATGAAGTTTTTAAAACCTTTGTTGTATCTTATCCTTTTATTTCTTAGCTACATCACTATCTTTTGGCCCCATTACAACTTTTGTTGAAAACCTTTTGATTTCGTGTGGTGCCTTCAGTGTAGTGGAGATTTGCACCAAAGAAAGAGACTATGATGTTTAACTTTTATGTTAGAAATTGGGTGATGGTTTTTATAAGGTTTTATGAGAATTCACTTATTTGCAACATATATAGTTTCGTCACTATTGACATTAACTATCCACACACACACTTGAGTATGTTTATTATGGAAATGTATTGACTTTTGAATGACTAAGAGTTAAACTTAACACTTGTTTGATTTCATTTCCATATTATTTTGTTGCTTCATGAGAATAATAATTGGAAAATAGTTATTAGAGGTATTTGTGGGTATCACTGTTGGAAACCTTCACGAGACTATAACACGTTCTCTATGGGCCACCTAGGAGTTTAAAGGCTTGTTGCATATGTTAAATGCAATCGTGATTTCCTACGAAAGTGGATTAGTTTAGGTTTGTTCAAGGCTTGCTCGAGGACAAGCAAGTGTTAAGTGTGGGGAATTTGATAAGTGCATATTTTGACATATTTTTGAATCAAATCCTTTATACTTTTCTTGTTTTATTCTTATTAATATTATTGTTTTATTAATGTTTTGTGTTAGGTAATCAACAATTATAAAAAGATCAAAAGAAGCATATTTCCAAACTTGTACAGTTTTTGTATTTTTAGCATAACTTCATGATCAAAAGCCCTATGAACTTGAAGCTTGTTTCATTTGAAAGCCACGAGATAGAAGTACAATTTTATATAGGAAGATAAGCTAAATTTAGTTTTGATTATAGTATAAAATTCATCCAAGCGGTTGCACAAAATGGATCATCAAAATTCGGATAAGAGTTCAGCCCAGTATTCACTTATTTGACCAATTGGCTCAGATCTCTTAAGACCAAATTTAGTTTTAGCTGAACATTGGATATTTTATACATAAGAAGTAAATAAACAAGTTTTCTGAAGACAAAATGGTGAGAAAATGTGTCAAAATGGTAAAAACATAGGCTATAATTTTTTGTTGTTGTTGTTAAAGGATGGCTCTTAGACATGATTTGGTAATTTAATCATATTTCCTTCATTCGATCACCAAATTTGACAAATGATATTTGAAAATATATCATTGCTAAAAGATCTACAATTTTTGTTCTTTACATATCATCAAAAGCTGGTTGTATCTGACCAAAAAATATATTTCAATTCGGTAGGTGAGGACTTTGTGTAACAACTTACCAACTCTTGTCAACTAGCAAACCACTTGATTAACCCCTCAATTATTTTTTTGGCCTATAGCTTACTCCAAGTAATATAAATAAGCAATGTATTAAGCTTGTAAGAAAGGGGGGTAGAGGGTTTCTTTAGGCTGAGTTTTCTAGTAATGTAAGTTTTCTAGTAGTAGTAGAAATGCATTCTCTAGTTTCTTTTATATTTTTAGCCTTTGCTAATTTTATTATGTGTTTCCAAATTTCATTTTGCTGAGAAAAAAGGGTGAACCTCTTGATGGTGGAAGAGGAATGGTTATAAGAGTAGAAAATGTTTAAGTATGTTGTATTATTATTTTATGTTTTGGTCTAAACCCTGCTTGTTTTGTGGTGATTCTTGATTTATGTATCTCCAATGGCACAACAAATACTTGGGATCATTTAGCTTATTGTACGGTTTTACCCCACCGACTGCTAATGAGAAACCTTGAGTTGTTGTTGATGAAAGTGTGCACAAATGCTTGGTCCCATAATTAAGTGTTGGCTTTAAGAGATAATTTGAAATAGTAAGACAATATCATGATTACCTTATTGCATGAGTTATTTGGTAATATCTTTCCATTAGAACCTTCAATATGTATGGATTCCAATTGTGGTAATTAACAGAGGTAAAAGAATAAATAATTGTTTCTCAATCCAAAACTCAAGAGTGAATCCCTGATAGCAGTTTTAATATTTCAATCATAACTCTTTGCTGAAATATGATTTTGACTTTATTCATGAACCACAAGAAATCCAAGAGATATATCTATAACTTCTATTTTTACCACAAAAACTAATTCTATCGATCTCAATGAGCAAAACCAAGTTCAAGAGTCGGCACTGGGCTGAACTTTTCTGCTGTGACACATCATGATTTCAAGCATAACTATCTCCAAAGATGTCATATTTAGTTGATTCAAGTGCCTATTGAAATCCAAGACATAGAGCTAAACTAGTTCAGCTTAAACATGGTGAAACATCGATTTAAAGAGGCTACAGATGCTGAAGACAGAATGTTCAGCGCCTAGTTGTGCCAAGCTATCCAGTTAGCGCTTATGCGTTGCCATACGGATAAAAGGGGCAAAATGGGTTTTTTGCCCTGTTTATGGCTTGTCCCATCTTATTTTAAGGACCCCAAAGAGCCTCTAAAGGTATTTTTGGACTTGGACAAAAGAAGGCTATTGGACAGTGAGAGCTTGCTGCTGGACAGAGAGCTATTCTTGGAGAGAAAAACGAGACATTCTTGGAGACAAAGAGAGCTTCAACCTTTTCTTCCATTTCACAAATTGGTGAATAATTTCCATGCTCTTTCTTATGTATTTCTTGAGGTTATATTCATACATGATGAACTAAATATTTCTTTCTAGAGGATGATGTAACCTTATTTGATCCTATGTTTTGAATTCCAAATATTATTAGTTCAAGTTATTTATCTTGTTTGTGTTATCTTGTTTAGTATTGCATCTTGATTATTTGGCCTTTAATTGAGAGTGTTTGATGTATGAGATTCGATACTCGAGACAGGGAATATTATACATGATCATAAAGATAACATAACCTAGAAATCATAGAGTTGAGAAGCTTATGAAACCTCTGAAGTTTTGAAGAAGAATTCATTGAACCTTTGTAGAGTTTTATTCTTGAGTTTTTATAGAGATATTAAAATTTATATTAGAACTCATAATCAATTCGACACTTGAGAGAAGGAATTGATGAGCTTAGAAATTCTTGACTTACATGTATTGCTGACTTGAATTAGTATGTTTTAGAAGAAAGAACATAGGTAATAATTAGGTGAGTCATTCCTCTAGAATTCCTTGTTCATAAAGTGTTTGTTGTATAGCTTCTAAGAACTCTAGTCTTGTCTTTTGTAATTTTATCTTATTCTACTTTGTTTAATCATCACTTGATTCTCTAAATAAAATTGAGACTATTTAAACTACAATACTTGCTGCAATTTTTGATTACAATTCTTGTGGATACGATACTCAACTCACCGTTGTATTAAAACTTGATACCATGCACTTGCGGTATGTAAAATATTTCACGAACAAGTTTTTGGCGCCGTTGTCGGGGATTGTTTTATCAAAATTGAATTAATATTGTTATGACTTAGTCTTAATTTTAGTTTAGAATTTTTTTTTCTTCCCATATTTTGATATTGTCTTACCTTGCAATGGGTTATATATATTTGTATACATAAGGATAGGAGTCTTGAGGATATAGCTATTAATAGCCTTGCGAGAGGTCTTCCATTAAAATAGTGGCCGGTGTTCTTGAGGTAGATCCATTTACACAATTAGCTGCACAAATTTCTTTTCTTTCTAACTAATTTGCAGTTTGGACTTCTAATGGAGCTTCTCAAGAAATGGATTCCATGACATCCACTAGCACTTCATTTATAGAAATCAAAGTTGAGAAAAAGGCATCATTTGGAAGATTTGCTAATCACTTTCATTAGCAAAACAAGATGTAACACCCCTTAACCTAACTGTAGAATCTAAAGAAGCTAATATAGTAAAGTCAAGAAATGTTAACTTTTCATCAATACTAGAGTTATGGTTTTAATAAAAATCTCTTTTTTGTGGCTATAAGAGAAAGAACTTGAATTCATTTGTTGTTTTATTTTATTTTAAACACACCATATACATAATTCAAAACTGAGTACATCTGTTTACAAAACCATAACAAAGCGAGTTATTTAAAAACAAAACAACTTGAAGCATGACATATAACCAAATCTCTGTCCGACAGCTCTGGAGACTTAGTCAACCTCTAAACCTATACATTTCCACCTGTATCACATGAATCTAATGAGCTAAAGGCTCAGTAAGGTGAAACAAATGCAATAACAAATAGCATATATGCACATCTCATAAATTATTAAATGCATTATTCTATTTAATAATTTTCATTCATAAATCATTCTTTAGGGTCTTTGAAGTGTGGTACCTAACTAATAGCGATAGACCGTGATTTTTGAAACCTATTCATAATGATTGGCCAATAAGGGAAATAATACGGGGTTTCCATACTTGGTCTTTCAACTTCAGGTATTAGTCGTATTCAGTCTCATTTATTATGGCTTTCCTATACCGATTTTTCAACCTCAAGTATTTGCCACCATTTATCCGGTCCCTCCCGCGTTCCTTGTCTACCTGACCATCAATCAAGTACCATACTTCCTTTTCAAACATCTCATTATATTCTTAATAGTCTCATGCTTCACGAACCATAAATGCATCAAACATTACATCATTTGACAACTAATGACAATCATATTAAAATATGAACAACATTATATGATTCTTGTGATACAGCAAATAAAAGTTTCAACTTACCTCAAGTCCACTTTGTGTTAAGTGAAAAGGTCAATCTCTTTGAAAGATAGGATGTATTAAAGGCCTATCATAACCAAATCATGTGTTTTTCAATATCCTTTTAATAAATTATATAATCTATTCTAATTAAAATCGCATACACTTTTCAATATTTTATAAATAATTCTATATCAATTACATAACCTCAAAAACAATGCAGACTCTATATTTTACTACTAATTCAAGACAATAAACATTAGGGCAGCCATTAAATAACTAATAATCTAAACATAAATATTATGTCAGCCCCTAAAATATTCACACAATGCAAATTAACATGATATAAACACAATTTTAACTTAAATTGATTGTAACCTCCAATTAAGCAAACTAATTGCTATTATTTTCAATCATTCATATGAGCTTCCAAGCACAATATAAGCATTACAAGATTAATAAAAATAAGTAAATAAAGCATATTTCATAAGACTATCAATTTTGCTAGAAACTAGATTAACTAGCTTGGTTTTGGCTTCAAATCTAACCCACTTAAGTTTTCAATCATACAAAAAGATACTAAAACATGTAACCATCCAATATACCATAGATTCATCATAAGAAACATTAAAAAAAGAATATACCTTGATTAGATTAGAATTAAACTCCAAAATCAATGATTTTCAAGCTTAAAAGGGTGAAAACTTGTTCTAGTTTGTGTTCTATGGATTGAATTTAATTTTTGTGAGTAAGAGAGTGTAGAAATTTGGGAAAAACTTTGGAGAAGAATGCTGGTCATTTTTTAGGAGCTTCCATAAGAAAATATGATTAAAAATAACTTCTTTAACATTTCAAAGAGATAAGTAGAGAGTGATAATTGGTTGACTCATGCTCGGTGTCTTCTCATGCAAAGAGCCACATTTATGGGCTAGGAAGATGACAAAAATTGATGCTTTAGTGTTATAATCAAGTGCAATACAGTTTAGAATAATTTTATACAACCTAGTCAACCAAGCAATCAAATTGCACCATTTTGCTTACTTTTAGTTCTTAGCCAAATGTAACATATTTAAATAAAATATTTAGGCAAATAATTACTTTAGAATATAACAAGTATGGAGCAATACAAATAATTTATTTCATGGCCATTCAACATATCAATCTTCCTTAATCGAGATATCAAGCTTTTCATTACAAAAAGGCACTTAAGGAATATGTTAAATCAAGAAACAAAAGTTTGATCTCATATTTCATGTATTAATGCATGTTAAAGCATAACTAGAGCATATAATAACAATTATTCATGTTCATGCAATCATGCTATTTGTATGCCATAATTTGATAATACACATTAATTAGATACATATTCATGCAAGATGCTTATTATTGGCTATGTAGAAGAGAATTGAGCATTGCACAAGAGCTTGATTTAAAAAGAATCAAATAAAGATAGACAACATTGAGACTCAGTTAGGGCAGCTAGCTTCAAGTTTAGGAGCTCAAATAAATTTAATACAAAATCAAATTGAACAGCTTTCTATTGAAATTAATGCTAAAAAACATAAAGAAGACTTTCTAAGTAAAATGGAAATCAATCCAAGGAAGCATTACAAAGCCATCCAATAACAACAAATCGAGGAGTGCAAAACTATTGAAAAGTACAATGCTATCTTGCAAGAGAAGCCACCTTAAGTGCTAACCAATTCAGGGAGTTTTATTATCCCTCATTCGATTGAAAACTTTACTTGTGAAATAGCATTATATGATCTAGATGCAAGCACTAGTACAATTTCATTATTTAATTTTAGAAAGCATGTACTAGATGAAGCAAGGCCTACTAGGGTGGCTCAAGATATGCTTGGCAATGGTGACCAATTCTTATGCTCTATAGATTTTTTCATTTTTATTATGGAAAAACATAGGTACATCTTTACCATGTTTGGAAGACCATTCACAGTAATAGGGGATGTACTTCTTGATGTCCAAAAGGCCTTTGATGCTACTCCAAATCATCCTTGCCTTGCCTATTCGGAAGGATCACCTACACTCATAGAGCACATAAAAATATGGCATGATAAACACTTATTTTTAGATCTGGGATGAGTAAAGAAGATAGTCAGGCCGACGACTTTAAACCAAGCGCTTCTTGGGAGGCAACCCAAGCCTTTTTTCTTTTTCTTTTTATTAATTTCTTAGTTAGTTTTGAAAATATGTTCGCTTTCAAGCATGTTTAGCTATTGCATTTCTTTGTCTATGTTTGTGTTCTCACTTTCGATGCTTTAGCTCATATGCTTTCATGCCATATTTTCTTGTGTAGATGGATGTCACCTTGGTGATATGTATGGATCTCCCATGAACTCTAAATGCATCATCTATTGGAAAAGGAGTTTCTTATTTCACCTCTTATATGCTTTAATTCTTTAAACATTGAGAATAATGTTAATTTTAAAATTGGGGGTGGAATTTATATTTTGTGTGTTTGAACTTTATGTGAAAAATTGAGCTAATTTTTTTTTGATTAAAATTGCCTATGTTGTGTGATGAGAGTTTAAGAGCAGGTATGTTTTGTTGACAAACTAAGTTGAGTTCATGTTTTGTGATTAAATGAATAACTTAATTACCGATTGTCTATGATGATACCTAATTGATATTGTATAGAGTCTAGAGGAAAGAAAGATTGCTAGTCTTGTGACATGGCAATTCATGTGTGTATTTGATCCTTGTCATGAATGATGAATTTTTATTGGGCACGTTGTGTCAAAATCTTGTGAATTACATTCTACTTGGTGTTGGATTTTATTTCTAATGAGTTATATTAGTCATTTTGTGGTGTTCTAGAACTTGCTTGATTACTCTTTGAGGTGAAATTCTAGATAACTACAAACTTAGAAATAATTTAGGCCATCTTTGACTCGTTTGTGCCATTTAAGCCTACCATGATCACACTTCTATTCACTAGTTACCCTTTGAGCTGCTTTTCAAATAATAGTATGTGCAAGGCATATGAATGACCACCATTCGACTTCATTTCTTGAAGCTCACTATACCGACCCTTTATAGCCCGAAAAACTAATGACTATCCCTAAGAGAGCTTAAAGTATAACATTTTGTGCACAATCTTATCAAGGGATCATATAGAGACATGTTGAGGGCGTGGGTGAATGTATTTAGGAGTATGAGTAAGGAAAATATGCAAAAATAAAATAAATCACAACTCATGTTCATGAAAAAAAATAAGTTTGGGGGTTGTGAAAGCAAAAAGAATAAGAAATGAAGCATTGTGATTCATAAAAAAAACAAGAAAAAAATTATGAAAAAATAAATAAAATAAAAGCATGAATCCTAAAGAAAAATAATTAGAAGAGAAAAGAAAGGAGAAGAGTGAGATCTATGTGCAACGCTTTATGCTCTCTTATGTTATTCATCCCTATCTTTCTTTGTAAGCCAATACCTAGGCCTTACTTTGCAAGCTTATTGAAGTCCTTTTGATCCAAGTTTGCAAGTGTCTATATTAGTGGAGAATGTGTATGAAAAGCAAGCCTATGGAACACCTAGAACTACTTTTACTAGATCATGAGAATCATTGGTTGTGAAATTCATACCTAAAATGCATGCATGGAACTTGAGCTTGACACTTCACACACACACGTTTTGAATTCATGATTAGATTGATGAAGCACAAGTTTTGTAGTGTCATTCGACTAGCTTTGTGACTAACCTTTATATTCATGTGCAATAAAAAATGATGAGATATTTGAATTGGTTGATCAAGTTTAGTAATTCATGATCAAAGTATGAGCCTATGATTGTTTGATTTTGAGTTTTCCTCGAGGACGAGTAAAAGGTAAAGTTTTGGGGTATTTAAAAAGTTAGTTTTATACTAATAATTCATATGTCTATTTATTAACATTTGGTTTGTTTTCAAGTATTTTTATTAATTTTTATGTATTTAGTTTGAAATCTTGTAGGTAATGACAAAAAGGAAAGAAAATGGAAAGAAACCAAAAACTTGGTTGAAATGTTGAAAAATATGAATTGTGGTAGAACTGATGGCAGTTTTCGTAGTTCAATCATAACTCTTTGCTCAAATATGATTTCAACTTTATTCATGAACCACTAGAAACCAATAGATATATCTACAACTTCTATGTTTACCACATAATCCAATTTTATCGATCTCAATAAGTAAAATCGAGTTCAAGAGTCTGCATTGGGCTGAACTTTTCTATTATGACATATCATAGGATTTCAAGCATAACTATCTCCAAAGATGTCATATTTAGTTGATTCACTTGATTAACTCAATTTTTTGTTTGGCCTATAGCTTACTCCAAGTACTATAAATAGGCTATGTATTAAGCTTGTAAGAGAGGGGATAGAGGGTTTCTTTAGGCTGAGTTTTCTAGTTTGTATGTTTTCTAGTAATATAAGTTTTCTAGCAAAAATAGAAATGCATTCTCTAGTTTCATTTATATTTTTAGCCTTTTCTACTTTTATTATGTCTTTCTATATTTCATTTTGTTAAGGAAAAATGGTGAACCTCTTGATGGAGGAAGAGGAAAGGTTATAAGAGTAGAAAATATTTAAGTATGTTGTATTATTATATTTAAGTTTTGATCTAAACCCTGCGTGTTTTGTAGTAATTCATGATTTATGTATCTCCAAGGGCACAATAAATACTTGGTTTATTTACTTTATTGTATGATTTTACCCCACCGACTGTCAATGTGAAACCTTGATTTGTTGTTGACGAAGGTGTAAATAAATGCTTGATCCCATAAATAAGTGTTGGCGTTAAGTGATAATTTGCAATAGTAAGACAATATCATGATTACCTTATTGCATGAGTTATTTGATAATATTTTTCCATTGGAACATTCATTATGTATGGATTACAATTATGACATTTAACAGAGGTAAAAAATAAATAACTATTTCTCTTTCCAAAACTCAAAAGTGGATCCCTAATCCTAAGTACTTTTATTACTTTGGTTTTTTTTAGTTGCAGTATACTGATAAGTTGGTTTTATACTAATAATTCATATGTATTTTTATTAACATTTGGTTTGTTTTCAAGTGTTTTTATTAGTTTTTTTATATTTAGTTTGAAATCTTGTAGGTCATGACAAAAAGGGAAGAAAATGGAAAGAAAACAAAAACTTGGTTGAAATGTTGAAGAATCTGAATTGTGGTGCAACTGATGGCAGTTTTCATATTTCAATCATAACTCTTCACTCAAATATGATTTTGACTTTATTCATGAACCACTTGAAAGCCATAGATATATCTATAACTTCTGTGTTTACCACGGAATCCAATTCTATCGATCTCAATGACCAAATCGAGTTCAAGAGTCAGCATTAGGCTGAACTTTTCTGTTATGACACATCATGGGATTTCAAGCATAACTATCTCCAAAGATGTCATATTTAGCTGATTCACTTGATTAACCCCTCAATTATTTATTTGGGCTCTAGCTTACTCCAAGTACTATAAATAGACTATGTATTAAGCTTGTAAGAGAGAGGGGTAGAGGGTTTCTTTAGGTTGAGTTTCTAGTTTGTATGTTTTCTAGTGATGTACATTTTTTTAATAGTAATAGAAATGCATTCTCTAGTTTCTCTTATATTTTGATCCTTTGCTACTTTTATTGTGTCTTTCTAAAATTTTTTTTGTTGAGGAAAAAGGTGAACCTCTTGATGGAGGAAGAGGAATGGTTATAGGAGTAAAAAATATTTAAGTATGTTGTATTATTATATTTAAGTTTTCATCTAAACCCTGCTTGTTTTGTGGTGATTCTTAATTTATGTATCTCCAATGCCACAACAAATACTTGGGTTTGTTTAGTTTATTGTACGGTTTTACCCCACTGACTGCCAATGTGAAACCTTGATTTATTGTTGACGAAGGGGTGCATAAATGCTTGATCCCATAAATAAGTGTTGGCTTTAAGAGATAATTTGTAATAGTAAGACAATATCATGATTACCTTATTGCATGAGTTATTTGATAATATCTTCCCATTGGAACCTTCATTATGTATGGATTCCAATTGTGGCAATTAACAAAGGTAAAAGAATAAATAACTATTTCTCTATCCAAAACTCGAGAGTGGATCCGTAATCCTCAGTACTTTTATTACTTTGGTTTTTTTTAGTTGCAGCATACTGATAAGTTGGTTTTACACTAATAATTCATATGTATTTTGATTAACATTTGGTTTTTTTCTAGTGTTTTTATTAGTTTTTATTTATTTAGTTTGAAATCTTGTAGGTACTGACAAAAAGGGAAGAAAATGGAAAGAAACCAAAAACTTGGTTGAAATGTTGAAGAATCTGAATTGTGGTGCAACTGATGGCAGTTTTCGTATTTCAATCATAACTCTTCACTCAAATATGATTTTGACTTTATTCATGAACCACTTGAAAGCCATAGATATATCCACGGAATCCAATTCTATCGATCTCAATGACCAAATCGAGTTCAAGAGTCAACATTAGGCTGAACTTTTCTATTATGACACATCATGGGGTTTCAAGCATAACTATCTCCAAAGATGTCATATTTAGTTGATTCACTTGATTAACCCTTCAATTATTTGTTTGGTCTCTAGCTTACTCCAAGTACTATAAATAGACTATGTATTAAGCTTGTAAGAGAAAGGGGTAGAGGGTTTCTTTAGGCTAAGTTTTCTAGTTTGTATGTTTTCTAGTAATGTAAGTTTTTTAGTAGTAATAGAAATGCATTCTCTAGTTTCTCTTATATTTTGATCCTTTGCTCCCTTTATTGTGTCTTTCTAAAAAAAAATTTTGCTGAGGAAAAAGGTTGAATCTCTTGATGGAGGAAGAGGAATGGTTATAGGAGTAAAAAATATTTAAGTATGTTGTATTATTATATTTAAGTTTTCATCTAAACCCTGCTTGTTTTGTGGTGATTGTTGATTTATGTATCTCCAATACCACAACAAATACTTGGGTTTGTTTAGTTTATTGTACGGTTTTACCCCACTGACTGCCAATATGAAACCTTGATTTATTATTGACGAAGGGGTGCATAAATGCTTGATCCCATAAATAAGTGTTGGCTTTAAGAGATAATTTGCAATAGTAAGACAATATCATGATTACCTTATTGCATGAGTTATTTGATAATATCTTTTCATTGGAACTTTCATTATGTATGGATTCCAATTGTGGCAATTAACAAAGGTAAAAGAATAAATAACTATTTCTCTATCCAAAACTCGAGAGTGGATCCGTAATCCTCAGTACTTTTATTACTTTGGTTTTTTTTAGTTACAGCATATTGATAAGTTAGTTTTATACTAATAATTCATATGTATTTTGATTAACATTTAGTTTTTTTTCTAGTGTTTTTATTAGTTTTTATGTATTTAGTTTGAAATCTTGTAGGTAATGACAAAAAGGGAGGAAAATGGAAAGAACCCAAAAACTTGGTTGAAATGTTGAAGAATCTGAATTGTGGTGCGACTGATGACAATTTTCGTATTTCAATCATAACTATTTGCTCAAATTTTATTTTAACTTTATTCATGAACCACTAGAAAGCAAATAGATATATCTATAATATCTATGTTTACCACAGAATCCAATTTTATCGATCTCAATGAGCAAAATCTAGTTCGATAGTCAGCATTGGGCTAAACTTTTCTTCCTTGACACATCATGGGATTTCCAGCATAACTATCTCAAAAGATGTCATATTTAGTTGATTCACTTGATTAACCCCTCAATTAATTTTTTAGCCTATAGCTTACTCTAAGTACTATAAATAGACCATGTATTAAGCTTGTAAGAGAGGAGGTAGAGGGTTTCTTTAGGCTGAGTTTTCTAGTAATGTAAGTTTTCTAGTAGTAATAGAAATGCATTATCTAGTTTCTCTTATATTTTTAGCCTTTGATACTTTTAATATATCTTTCTACATTTTATTTTGCTGAGAAAAAAGGGTGAACCTTTTGATGGAGGAAGAGGAATGGTTATAAGAGTAGAAAGTTTAAGTATGTTGTATTATTATTTAAAGTTTTGATCTAAACCCTGTTTGTTTTGTGATGATTCTTGATTTATATATCTCCAATGCCACAACAAATACTTGGGTTCATTTAGTTTATTGTACGTTTTTACCCCACCGACTGCTAATGTGAAACCTTGATTTGTTATTGACGAAGGTGTGCATAAATGCTTGATCCCATAAATAAGTGTTGGCTTTAAAAGATAATTTGCAATAGTAAGACAATATCATGATTACCTTATTGCATGAGTTATTTGATAATATATTCCTATTGGAACATTCATTATGTATGGATTTTAATTATGGCAATTAACAGAGTTAAAAGAATAAATAACTATTTCTCTATCCAAAACTCAAGAGTGGATCCCTAATCCTCAATACTTTTATTACTTTGGTTTTTTTTAGTTGTAACATACTGATAAGTTGGTTTATACTAATAATTCATATGTATTTTTATTAAAATTTGGTTTTTTTTCAAGTGTTTTTATTAGTTTTTATATATTTAGTTTGAAATTTTGTAGGTAATGACAAAAAGGAAAGAAAAAGGAAAGAAACCAAAAACTTGGTTGAAATGTTGAAGAATCTGAATTGTGGTTCAACTTATGGCAGTTTTCGTATTTTAATCATAACTCTTTGCTCAATTATGATTTTGACTTTATTCATGA
>CM033105.1:14964458-15144178 GCA_019321725.1 Paulownia fortunei | reverse complement strand
ACTTAGAACCCTAAATATTGTTCCTCTAAGCATATCCACAACCCGGATGTTCACTCGTGATTGCCTTTATGCTAGTAAAAACAATTTGATAATTCTAGAATAAAAATGGTGTTGCGAATGGAATAATAATACATCTAATATATTTTAAATGAATTGATCAACTCTAAATTTAACTACTGAACAGAAAACTAATAAAATACATAAAACCTAGAACTAGTGTTTGGTGAAACTTGGACAAGAAAAGAATAAACAATTTCTTGGAGAGCGAAGAAGTGGGACGAAAATTGTAAGCTCCAATACTTGTAATTTCGTCCCATACAAGTGCTTATATTAGCACATGTGATTCTATCTGTATAAAATCCCTGTCCTTGTCTAACTGTTGTACTTCTACAAGGCAAGTTGTATATCCTATGTACAAGACTAAAACCTTAGTTACAATTAGGAATTAAATCTTATTTAATTCCTAATAGGTTTCTTACAAGATAACACCAATGAACCTTGGCCCTGAGTCCAATTTAATTGATTCGGTCAATTAAAATAATTCATTTCATAAATCATAAAGGCCCACTATAATTAATTGATTCAATGAATTAATTATTTGTTCCATATTGGACCACCTATTCCAATTAGGTCAATTAATTAATTCAATTAATTCATCACTTGAATTGATCAAACTCAATTTAATTATTCATATTAATTAAATTCAATCCAACTTTTGGATTATTATTTAGGCAATAAATGAACTTGTCTAAGGTTGTGTTTGACCTTAGGTTCACGCATAAGCTAGTAGTGGGATTACAATTCTTGTGATTTAATTAAATGTTTAACTTAATTATTAATCGTCTTGGATCTAACCCATTAATTCTAAGAACATCACAATCTTACTTAGCATCTAGAAACAAGCCCCAAAGACTAAATAATTATGAATACTGTGCAAGTGTGGTCCTATCGTCAACTAATCTAAGTATTAAGCTTAGGGTACAAAATTAGAAGTCAAAGTCCTTATAGTTTAATTCTATGTATCCATTCTTAGTATCTTGGTTCTTTGGTGCTAATTAGAAAACCCATTTCCTATTTGCTCATCTAACCATGGCCATAGATTTTAGAACCAAGTATAGTGGAAAACATAGGACATTCGTATATTTTGCAAGATCAGTGACAAATCCTTTGTAGCTACTCATAAACCTCTAATAAGCAAGATGATACACCCAAAATATCCCCTTTATGATTTTTTGATAATTAGAAGATAAATCAAAATGCACCATGTCGTGCACAAGGTTACAATGGGGCCTTAAGTCAAATGACTAATTCATGTACTATCGTAACAAAGGAAATTCTTATTCAACAATCAATATCTTCTTAGAAAATTTCAGGTAGGATTGTTTAGTGTACTTGTTATCTAATAAGCACCTTTCTACATGCACTGGTGTCGCAACACCGGTGTCTAAAGAATTAGATACCCTCTTTGTAAGATTGTATCTTATTCCCAAGTCTCGATGGGTTTATCGAATGTCCCTTCTTAATAAACTCTTGTCTTGGAACAATTTTAAGATTAGGGCTACAGAGGCATATTCCATGATTGTCATCGTATGCGCAACCATACCCCATACCCATATGTGATCTAGAACTTCATTTAATTCTAATAAAATGAATTTAAGATGAAAATTATCTTTTATTAATGTAAATCAAATGAGAAATTATTTTACAAGAGTACAAAAAAAGACCAATCTAATTAGCTCGCTATACACTACTCTAACACTTCTTTTCTTATCCCTCTTCCAAGTGTTCACACTTAGATTCCATCTCTTATTAGGAAAAATAAATTCTCGAATTAAATTTCCTAATGGACTTCCTAGAAGCCCATTACTTTGGGCTTGGACTATAATTCATTTAATGAAGTCTAATTCAATTGATCCTATCATTTGATTTAATATATCATATAAATTAAATAGGCTCAACTTAATAAATTGATTCAATCAATTAATTAATTAGTTCTGGATGGGCTTCCTAATCCCTATTAGATCTAATTAAATGTTCCTATTATTTAATTTGATTAACTTAACAATTGAATTAATCTAAGCCCCAATTAAATAATCAATATTAATCAATTTTATCTAACTCTTTTAGATTATTTTCTAAATAGAAGTGGACTTATCCAACTTTCTGTGTGATCCCTTAAATTCACCAATAAACTAGATATGGGCTCGCAACTTTTGCGACTTAATTGAACAGTTAAAATTGCTCTGGTTAACTAATTCAATTAATTATTTCTCTTGAATTAAATCATTAATTTCAAGAACCCACAAGTCATAGGAAGCATCTAGCAATCCATTATGACTACCTATACATAGTTGAAAAATCACAATCTATTTCCTATTATAAGTGCCATGTAAGTACTATCCTTCTGTCTACTAATCTCCTAATTAAATCTTGGGCATGGATTATTAGTGGAAACCTATTTAACTTAATAATTATGATTCTATTCCTAGTCTCTTTGACTCCTTAATGAATATTAGAAAACCATCATCTAATATTCATCCGACCTTACCTAAGGACTTTTGAGTCAATAGAAAGTATAGGAGATTTATGTATTCTACTAGATAAGTGATGAATCCTTTATTGTTCCCTCATTAACCTCCATAATGAAGATATTACACCTAACATATTTTTCTTGTGATTATCAGGCAATCGGGATATATATTAAAGTACAATATGTCATGCACAAGGTTATAATGGTACCTTAAGTCTAATGACTAATTCTTACACTATCATAACTAGGAACTTTTCTTTTGACAATTATTATTTTTGATTGGGAGTGTACTTGTGCTCAAATAAATACCAGCACACATGCGCTAGTATCTCTACACTGATGCCTATAGAGCGAGACATACTTCTTTCGTGCATGTATCATGTGTGAAAGTTTTATTTAACTTATCGATGCCACATCTCAATGAACCTTTGACTTGGAACTAATTTAACACCAAAGCCAGAGAGGCATGTTCTATGATCACCATCCTATGCACAACCATGATCCATAGTTATATATGGTCTAGGGATTTTATCTAATTGATGAATGCGATTAAGATAAAAAATTCTAGTATATTTATAAACATTTAACTAAGATTATCCATAAAAGAGCTTAAAAGCAACCAATATAATTGACTCGTCAGACAATACTCTAATAATATCTAGCTCTCTAGAGCCAATTGCCCTTGTCCTAAGGTCCATCTTATCAAGATGTTCTTTAAATACTCTTTGTGGTATGGGTTTTGTCAGTGGATCTATGTTTTCTACTGGGGCAACCCTTTCTACATTTGATGTTACCTCTACCAATGATTTCTTGAATAAAATGGTATTGCTCATAATTTGCTTAGATCTTTGATGAGATCTTAGATCCTTTGTTTTTACAATCACCTCATTTTTATCATAGTACACCAATACTAGATCAATAATGGTCAGAACACTCAACTCTGGGATAAAGTTCTTCATCTAAACACCTTTTTTTTAGAGTATCATATGTTGTGGTCTGTTTAGCCTCGATGGCAAAATTTGTGGTTGTCTCATGCTTTGAGCTCTTTTAGCTGACCGCCCTATCTTTTATGGTGAATACAAAACCCAAATACTGACTTTGAATCTGCTACATCGAACTGAAAGCTAGAGTCAATGTAGCCTTCTAACTTCAATTATGCTAGTCATATAAGATATCCTTATTCCTTTGTAAGTACTTAAAGATCGTCTTAACAACTTTCTAGTGCTCTTTGCCTGGGTTGAATTGATATTTACTACTGACACTTAGAGCATATATGACATTAAGCCTAATATATAGTATATCATACACTATACTTACTATCGTGGATGCATAGTATATGCAAGTTATTATTCTCTCTCTTCTAGAGTCATAGAGGACATAAACTTTAAAATATAAATTTCTTGACTCATCAACAAGAATAAGAATCCCCTTTTGGATTTCTCCATGCTAAACCTCTTTAATATCTTATCTATGTACATAGATTGGGATAGTCTGATCATCCTCCTAGATTTATCTCCATAGATTTTAATCCCAAAGATGTGGGATGCTTATCCCAAATCTTTCATAGAAAATTACATAGACAACCAAGCTTTTTTTGATTGCATCATTCCTACACTATTCCTAATGAAAAAGATGCCATCAAGATAAAGGACAATAAATGTCACTTTGCTATGACCAATCTTTTTATACGTGCAAGATTCATCGGGACTATTGAGAAAACCAAACACTTTGATTGCCATATCGAATTGGATATTCCAGCTTCGGGAAGCTTATTTAAGTCCATAAATGGACCTCTGAAGCTTGCAAATATTACAATTTTGTATCCCAAAAATCATCATCCTCTCATTTTTTTCAAGCTTTTGTCTACATAATTATATCACAATTTAGTTATTTTTTCAATCATTGAATTAAGAATCAAATCACACACACCAAAATTCATAGAAGTTAGGTCTTTTTTCCATACCTTAAGTTCTAGGATTGAAACAATGTATTAGTTTTTGCTAGCATCAAAATAATCACACTTGGATATTTAAGGTGTGGATAAACTTAGAGGGACAATAATTAGGATCCTAAAAAGCAAATTCTTTTATGAAGAAGCTTAATTGTTATTCCTATGATTTGATCATGGCGAGATAACAACTTGAGTCATTTTACACATCTCCTACAATCGAAAGCGAATTAGGTATAAGTTTCTCGAATTTATCCCACACTAGGTATTATAAAATCAAGAAATCAAGAAATTAAAATTTTAAGAAAATCTTAAATTATTGGACAAGAAAAAAGATGACTTGATGTGTCACCTCATGGGTACCCGTGCACACATAATGGGTGAATATCTAAGTCCTAATGCCTAGGTGTTGGTCGGGTGTCTAACATGGGTGCTGGTACCCAATGGGTGCTTGGGTGGCACACACATCTCAACAAGTGAACAATCTGCCACACGGTACGTCTCATTTCTACATGCAAATGATGCACTAAAAATTAGGTTTTTCAAAATTAAAAGTTAATTTTATGAAAAATCATTTTTCTTGAAAAGTCTAAATTTTTTAATCCTAAATGTAATAGAAATTGCATGTTATGAATTTTTTTCTTTCATATCATGTGATGATTTGTTTAAAGCATTATGATTGGATGAGAATGGAGCCTATGCTAATGTGATTGGTTTATATTTATGTATTTTTTGGTAATTTTTGGATTTTGATTAAAATGAAGCTTGCGAGTCTCACCTTTTTCTTTTTATTCTGAAAGTAAATTCCATATCTCTCCTATGTACCTCCCTTTAAAATTGTTCTAATGTTTTTTAAATTATTTTGATGTAATGAGATTTGAATTAGGTGGTTGTTCGCGAAAAATTTTGCAAACCGCAAGTGCACGGTGTCAAGTTTTAATACAATAGTGAGTTGAGTATTATATCCACACAGATTGTAATAAAAAATTGTATTAAGTACTGTAGTTCAAATGTTCTTAATTTTATTTAGAAGATCGAATGATGATTGGAAAACAAAGTAAAGTAAGATAAAAATGCAAAGACAAGAGTGGAGTTTTTAGAAACAATATAGCAAGCACCTTATGAGCAAGATATTCTAGAGGAATGACTCACCTAATTATCATATATGTTCTTTCTTCCAAAATATACCAATTCAAGTTAACAATACATGTAAGTTAAGAATTCCTAAGCTCATCAATTCCTATCTCGAGTGTCGAATTGACTATGAGTTCTAACATGAATTTTGATATATTTATAAAAATTCAAGAGTAAAACTCTACAAAAGTTCAATGAATTCTTCTTCAAAACTTCAAAGGTTTCATAAGATTCTCAACTCTATGATTCCTAGGTTGTGTTATCCCTATGATCATGTATAATCTTCTCCCTCTCGAGTGTTGAATCTCATACGTCAAATAATTTCAATTAGTGGCCAATTAATCAAGACGAAATACTAAATAATATAATACAAACAAGATGAATAACTTGAACTAATATTATTTGGAATTCAAAATATAGGATCAAATAAGGTCACATCATCCTCTAGAAAGAAAAAATTAGTTCACCATGGATGAATACAACTTCAAGAAATAAATAAGAAAGAACATGAAAATTGTTCACCAATTTGTGAAGTGGAAGGAATGGTTGAAGCTCTCATTATATCCAAGGATGACTCCTTGTCACCAAGAATGCTCTATTTTGATTTGCAGAAAATGGAATGGGTCTTGTTTCCAAGCACCCAATGGCCTACTTTGGTTCTAAGAACTAATCCCCCCATTTGGTTGATGTTGATTTTCCCCTTTTAAACTTTTTCCTAATGATTCTTTTCCCAAGAGTCTTCCAAAAGAAACCCTCATATCCTTCTACTTTTCTTGGCTTTTTTTCAAAAGAAACCTAAAAGTACTTCTCCTTTTCTTGACTTTTCAAAAGAAACATGAAATCCTTCCTATTTTCTTGGCCTTTTCTCCTTTTTCTCTCCACCAATTTAGTGTATCCACTAGAGCATCACATGGGTAATGATGTATAGGTATATCTAATGTGTATATCTCATAAAAATGCCAAAATTCGTGATCCATTACCACTTGTCGCCAAAAAAATGCATCAGCGTCTTTTTTGTTGGAAAGGCAGTGCCTAGGCATAGAATAATGGTGCCTAGGCACTGTGCATTCTATCTTGGATGCCTCGAATGGCACTTAGGCACTCTGTTTTGGCGCCTAGGCACTGGGCATTCTATCCTGGAAGCCTCCATTTCAGCACTTTGACACTATTCAGCTAATTTCAATTGCATTTTGCCTTATTTCTAAGCTGAATTAGATTTTGATATCTCATAATGAATTGGATCCCTGTCTCTTGAATTTCCATAGGCACTTGAATTAACTAAATATGATATATGTGGAGAGAGTTATGTCTTAAAAACCAAGATGTGTCATACCAGATAATTTCAGCCTAGTGTTGATTTTTGAACTCAGTTTTTCTCATTAAGATCGATCCAATTGGATTTTGTGGTAACCATAAAAGTTGTAGATCTATTTCTTAGATTTTCAATGAATTAAGAATCAAGTTTATAAGAAATTGTGTACAAGAGTTATGATTGAAATACAAAAACTGTCATCAGTAGCATCTCACTCTCCTCATTTCAACATTTCAACTAAGTTTTTTGATTTCTTTCCATTTTCTTCTCTTATTATCATTACCTACAAGATTTCAAACTAAATGCATAAAAATTAACAAAAACACTTGAAAACAAACTAATTGTTAATCAAAAGATATATGAATTATTGGTATAAAACCAATTTATCAAATACCCCCAAACTTTACCTTTTACTCGTCCTCGAGGAAAACTCAAAATCAAACAATCATAGGCTAATAATTTGGTCATAAATTACTAAAATTGGTCAACCAATTCAAATGCCTCATCAATTTTTATTACACATAAATCTAAAGGTTAGTCACAAAGCTAGTCAAATGATACTACAAAACTTGTGCTTCATTAATCTAGTCATGAATTCAAAACGTGTGTGTGTGAAGTGTCAAGCTCAAGTTTCATGCATGTATTTTAGGTATGAATTTCACAACCAATAATTCTAATGATCTAAGAAAAGGAGTTGTAGGTGTTCCATGTGCTTGCTTTCCATAAAATTCTCCATTAATATAGACACTTGCAAACTTGGATCAAAAGGACTTCAATAAGTTTGTAACGTAAGACCTAGGTATTGGCTTACAAAGAAAAATAGGGATAAACAACATAAGAGAGCATAAAGCATTACACATCGAATCTCACTCTCCTCATTTCTTTTCTCTTTCCCAAATTTTTTTCCTTTAGGATTCATGCTTTTCTTTTATTTTCTTTTTCACAAATTTTTTTCTTTATTTTTCTTCTTTATTTTCCTTGCCCATACTGCTAAATACATTCATTCGTGCCCTCAACATATCTGCATATGATCCCTTGATAAGATTGTGCACAAAATGTCATACTTTAAGCTCTCTTAGGGATAATCATTGGTTTTTCGGGCTATAAAGGGTCGGTATAGTGAGCTTCAAGAAATGAAGTCGAATAGCGGTCATTCGTAAGCATTGCACATGCCATTATTTGAAAAGAGCTCAAAGGGGTAACTAGTGAATAAAAATATATTCATGGTAGGCTTGAAATGTACAAACGAGTCAAAGATGGCCTAAATCATTTCCAAGTTTGTAGTTATCTAGAATTTCACCTCAAAGAGTAATCAAGCAAGTTTTAGAACATCACAAAATAACCAATACAACTCATTGAAAGCAAAATCCAACACCAAGTACCATGCAATTCACAAAATTTTGACACAACATACTCAATGAAAAGTCATCATTCGTGACAAGAATCAATTACATATAAGAATCGCCATGTC
Source organism: Paulownia fortunei (assembly GCA_019321725.1). Lineage (NCBI taxonomy): Eukaryota > Viridiplantae > Streptophyta > Magnoliopsida > Lamiales > Paulowniaceae > Paulownia > Paulownia fortunei. The sequence continues at coordinate 15,135,783 of CM033105.1, read as the reverse complement.
ACAAGACTAGCAATCTTTATTTCCTCTAAACGCTATACAATATCAATTAGGTATCATCATAGGTAATTGGTAATTAAATTATTTATTCAATCATAAAACATGAACTTAACTGAGTTTGTTAACAAAGCATGCTTGCTCTTGGCCTCTCATCACACAACATGGGTAATTCAAATCGAAAAAATTGGCTCAAATTTTTACATAAAGCTCAAATACACAAAATACAAATCCTAATACCCTACCTTTAAAATTAACATTATCTTCAATGTTTAAAGAATCAAAGCACATAAGAGGTAGAAATAAGAAACTTCTCTTTCCAATAGATGATGCACTTAGAGTTCATGGGATATCCACGCATATCACCAAATCTACATCCACCTACATAAGAAAAGAAAGCACGAAAGCTTATGGGTTAAAGCAACGAAAGCAACGGAAGTGAGAACACAAATATAGATAAAGAAATGCAATAGCTAAACATGATTGAAAGTGAACATATTTCAAAAACTAACTAAAAAATTATTAAAAAGTAAAAGAACAAGGGCTTGTGTTACCTCCCAAGAAGCATTTGGTTTAAAGTTGTTGGCCTGACTATCTTCTTTACTCATTCTGGATCTAAAAATAAGTGTTTATCATACCACATCTTTGTGTGCTCTAAGAGTATAGGTGATCCTTCCGAATAGGCAAGGTGAGGATGATCCGGAGTAGCATCAAGGGCCTTTTGGGCATCGAAAAGTGTATTCCCTATTACTGCTCATGGTTTTCCAAACATGGCAAAGATGTACTTATCTTTTTCGATATTAAAATGAAAAAAATCTGTAGAGCACAAGAATTGGTCACCATTGCCAAGCATATCTTGAGTCGCCCTAGTAGACCTTGTTTCATCTAGTGCATGCTTTCTAAAATTAAATAATGAAACTGAATTAGTGCTTGCATCTAGATCACATAATACTATTTCACAAGTAGAGTTTCCAATTGAATAAGGGATAATGAAACTCCCTGAATTGGTTAGCACTTGAGGTGGCTTCTCTTGTAAGATGGCATTATAATTTTCAATAGTTCCACACTCTTCAATTTGTTGTTGGATTGCTTTGTAATGCTCCCTTGGATTGATTTCCATTTTACTTGAAAAGTTTTCTTTATATTTTTGAACATTAATTTCAGTAGCAAGTTGTCTAATTTGATTTTCTATTGAATTTATTTTAGCTCCTCAACTTGAAGCTAGCTACCCCAATTGAGTCTCAATTTTGTCTATCTTTGTTTCATTCTTATTCAATCGGGCTCTTGTTTCATAAATGAAAGTGTATAGCAACTCCAATGATGCCCTTTTCAAACCTTTTGTTTCCATAAATAAAGTGCTAGTAGATACCATGGAATCCATTCCTTGAGAAGCTCCATCAGAAGTCCTAGCTGCAAATTGGTTAGGAAGAAAAGAAATTTGTGCAACTAATTATGTGAACGGATCTACCTCAAGAACACCGACAGCTTTTTCAATTGAAGACCTCTTGGAATGCCATTGATAGCCACTAGTAGCCATCACCTCAAAACTCCTAGTCTTATGCATACAAATTAACCCAATGTGTAACACCCCCCGAATACTAAATATAGATATTGGTATAACAATAATTTTGAGAAGGTAGCACATATGTGTGCATGTGTGTATATATATTTACTTTTGTTAAATGTAGTATTTTGAGAAGCAGTAAAGTATTTTCTCACATATAACCTTGTATATAAAAAAATCACCATTTATATAAAAATATAACACCCATCATAATCACGCTATTCTCAGGCTGATTTACTATCAAATTTCAAGAGTTATATAGGACACGACATCCCAAAGTTATAATATGATAAACTCAAAAATAAAAATAATAGCCTTTACTTTTAGAAGAAGTAAGAACATTTTGCATCTTGTAACTTTTTATATATAGTCAATAATTTACATAATAATAATGAATATAAAAATTAGAATATGCCCATAACACAACCATACAGGTTGTCATCCATGTACAGTGATCATTAGAAGCCCATAAGAGCTCCAACAACTAGGCCAGTAAGCCTCAAAATCTCAGGTATCACCATGCTTACCTACAATGCATAAACTATATGAGCTAATGCTCAGCAAGTAAAGATTATGCATGTTAAAGAATAATCCACAATATCAGTCATGCATCTGAATGCAATTCCATGCATCAAAATATTTCTCTCAAAATCATTTCTTTCTTGGCCCCTTGACCAATGCTACTATACCATGCATCGGAAAATAGCTATGCACACCACCATAATCTAATGGCCAATAATGATATAAGTATGCAAATCCATGCATACTCATACATATGCAAATTCATGCACGCGAACCTGCAAATACATGCACACAACAATGCAAATCTATGCATGCTTCGGTGCACTAGTAGTGGTCAGCAAAATATTTTCCTTTCTCAGAATCTTGTTATGCAATGGAAGATTTATCACAATATTTATATATGATGCATGCATGTGCCAATGCTCATGTATGTATGCTCAATGGATATGAATGACAGTAATGCGTGCCCTCTCCTATGCACATATGATATATGGTATTACATATAAATCACACATTTACTATGTTTATGCATTGTAGTTGCAAATAAATATTTACTTACCTTTGATTGGTTGGGTGTTACTTCTAGGTTTTTTAAGTATTACTCCCCAACCCTAGATATGAAATAATCTGTAAAAATACAAGATATGAATCACCATCCTTACTTAAAAAGTTTATTATACCTAATGTAGTATAAAGATCTTGAATCTCAATTTAACTAAACAACCTTACCACTTAAAAACTATAACCGAATATAACTTTCTACATACCTTTGTTCCACATCTTAAATATATACTAAAATCATTTAATTGATGTATTTTAACCCTTATAACATCCCCCTAAAATGTAGGGATCGAATTAACCACATCTATGTTGGAAAATGTTAATGAACCAAATGGGACAGATTCACAACTTCATATTTTCTTGTTGCCACATTAATTTGCATGATGATTTTGACACCTTTAGATATATTCATTCACTCCCCAATTTTTTATCATACCTAGCTAACATAAAAAGCAATGTAACGATGTCATATAATGGCTAAAACTCAAGGATATAGCTTCCCAAGTTCAGCTCCCTTCACAGCATACTGAAACAAATTTTTCCTACCATGACAGTTTTGCGCACTTCATGACATTAATGGTTTTCACACCCTTATGTTTATTCAATCACTCCCAAATTTGTAACACAATTAGCTAACATATACATAGAGACAATAAGGTTATATTCTTGCCAAAACTAATGTATTTAATACTACAAAACGAGTCCCTTTTACACAGGATAAAATTTGAAATTTGATGGTGATAGTTTTTGAGCATCTCTTCAATATCATGCCCTATTTCAATTTCTAACAAATAAAAATTTATTTCAATACTCTTAACTCATATATGAACATGTATATGATGATATCTATAGGTTTTATTCAACATACCATACACTTTTGAAGTCTAAAACACAAGAAAACAGCAAGGTGACAGTTTTTGCTACAAGTATTTTCTATTAAGTGTTTGTCATCAAAAACTCTTTCTTTGTGCACCAAAGTCTAACTAAAAACTTTCTAAAACTTTTATAAGAGATTTGAAATCTTAAAACACAATAAACCCATTCAGAATAATCTAGAAACCAAAGGCAAAGCCATAGGTAAGTGTTACCTATGCAGATTTTGAGGTTAAACTTGATGGTAATCACTTCTCCTTTGCTTTTCTTGCTTTTATTTCAACTTGAAATCAATTTGGAGCACTTGGAGACCTTAAGGTGTGTGTTTGGAAGCTGAAAATGGCTGAAATAAGGGTTTGGTCATGGCTTAAGGGGGAAGGAAAACTTGAGGTGGCACTTGAAGTGCTTGCTTAAGCTTGGTAGCAAGCAGGAGATGTCAAGTTGTGGTATAAATCTAACATTTCACCCATCTTTCAAGCCTAGATTAGATGTATCTTACTATACATTAATTTTATTATAACCTATTTTAATTACCACAATATCCCATAGATAATTCATAAGCTAATTTCCTAGCCGTTCATTTAATTTCTTACCTGTCACCCGATTCTTGAATAATTATCCATATTAAAATTATATAATATTATACATAAATGAATATTGTAATATCACCTTTCAATTATATTATTTTATGTCCAATGTCTCAAATATGCAATTTACCCATATATACTTTTGAAATACCTAGATAAATTCAAATTAAACCGTATAAGCTTACTAGTAACACTTTTAACACTTCCAAAATTATAATCTATATATCCCATCTATATCCAATATTAATCAACCTCATTTTCTTCTTATTTCAATATAAAATCAAGTACTTAGATTAGGAAATTCAATAACTAAGTGAGCCACTTTGAGCTATTCATTAAATAAGGCTTTATTTGTAGTAATGTGGTATCTTCTTACCTAGCCTAAATATACTATTATCATACCCTTGTTCCAAAAATGATCTGGACCTTAAGAGACATTCCATTGACAAGGTGAGCTTACAAAATAAATTTGGGTTGGACTAGAAGATAAGTGTGGGGGAGTTTCTCTTCTAAAAAAATAAAAAATAAAAACAAAAAATAAATAAAAAAAACAAAAAATAAATTACAAAGTGTTAAACATATTATGAGTTGAAACTAAAAATGGGATGTTTGCAAATCAATAAGAATAATGAAGAAGGGTCCAATTCAGTGACAATAAGTCGTGGTGTTGAAATTCGTAGAGTATGAGAATTCTTCGTTGATAAACTCTATGTCTTTAATCCTATAAAATTTTTAGAAACTTTTTTGCATCCTATTCTTTTACTTCTTAGCCACATCACTACCCTTTGGCCGTATTATAATATTTGTTCAAGACCTTTTGATTTCATGTGGTGCCTTCGGGGTTGTGGAGATTTGTACCAAACAAAGAGCCTATGATGTTTAACTCTTACATTAGAGATTTGGTGATGGTTTTTGTGAGGTTTTATGAGAATTCACTTGTTTGAAGTATGTATGGTTTCGTCACTGTTGACATTAAATATTCACACACACACTTGAGTATAATTATTGTGAAAATGTATTGACTTTTGAATGACTAAGGGTTACATTTAATACTTGTTTAATTTTATTTCCATATTACTTTCTTACTTCATGAGAATAATGGTTGAAAGTTAGTTATCATAGGTGTTTGTGGGTATTACCACTAGAAATCCTCATGAGACTATAACTTGTCCTCTATGGGCTACGTAAAGGTTTAAAGACTTGTTGCATATGCTAAATGCAATTATGATTTCTTACGAAAATAGATTAGTTTAGATTTGATACCACTTGTTGGAAAAGAGAGTTGAAATAAATGGCACGAATGCAACGGAACTAGAAAATTCTTTTCCCATCTGTTGGATTAAAAAAATGGGACTAAATCAAGAATTCAAAAGAATAGTGTAAGAGAGTAAAAAAATTGACACAATAATCTTTACGTGAAAACCCAAATCGAAAAAATCCACGAGATCGTACTCCAAACAAAACATTCACTATGTATATAGTAGGCTTACTAGGTTCTCCCTGAACTAGGGTATACAGAAATAATACTCAAGAGAATATCTCTTAAATCACAAACATATCAAGTTTCTCAACTTAAAATACCAAAGAAAAATAGAAAGACTCTTTTAAGAGAGAGAGAAAAATTTCTAGAATTTTTCTTTTTTTTTTCTTCTCTCACTCTATTTCTCTTTAGTTGATTTTATTAATTAGATAAAATCCCTAGATCATTTTTAGCTACAGGACATGGTCACACATATGATGATGATCATGGAATATGCCTCTATGAATTTGATCTTAAGCATGTTTTGAGTCAATGGTTTATTGAAATGGGACATCGATAAGCCTTATAGGTTTGCACACATGATGCATACTCGAAAAGAGAATGTCTTATTCTATAGACATTGGTGTAGGAATGCTAGTGCATGTGTGTGGTGCTTGTTAGGGAAGGGGTACACCAAACGACCCAGTGGAAAATTCTTAATTGGAAAGCATTGTTTGTCGAATGAGAATTTCTTAGTTATGATAGTGCATTAATTAGTTCTTTGACTTGAGGCACCATGGTGGCCTTCTGCACGACATCATACACTTTGATATATTTTCTGATTGTATGACAATCATAAAGGGCTTACATTGGTCAATAAATGATCTATCACTTATCTGTAGAATAGGAGAATCTTCTATGTTTTCATAGTCCTTGATCCCAAAAATCTTGGCCAAGGCAGGATTAATACTAGACGTAGGGTTTTCTAGTAATTTATCAGAGGATCAATGTGACTTGAAATGGAATCATGGTAATTAAGTCAAAAAAGGTTTTGACTAATAATCCAGTCCCTAAACTTAATCGGGACATTAGTTGACGGAGGGACCGTATTTACATAGTACTCGTAACAAAAAAGGTTCACTTGCTATTCACGTAAGACTAGGTAGTCGAGATGCACTGTTAGGTGCTTCCTTTGATTTGTCAGGTTCTTGTAATTAATGAGTTAATTCCAAGTAGATTAATTAATCAGAATATTAAATTTATTCATAAGTTACAAAGGTTGCAAGTCCAATGCTAGTTTAGTTGTGAACCTAATGGGTCATACACAAATCGAAAAGATCCACTTCTATATCTATTTTTTCAATCCAAAGTGTTGCATTAAGTTGATTAATGGAGATTAATCAACTTGAGTTAGAATTAATTTAAACAGTTAAATTAATTCATTAAATAAATAATTATATTATTTATTTAAACATAATAATGTTTAGGGGCTTTTGAAAGTGAATTAATTAATTAATGGAGATCAATTATATTAGCTTGGCCTAAATATAATTTAAAGAGTTAAATTAATTTAACTAATTAAAATAATAGAAAATAATAGAATTATTTTAATTGGGCTTAATATGATTAGGTGGCCTAGATGGAACCAACTAATTAATTGATTGGATCAATTAATTGTGTTGGGTTTTTTAATTAATTGGACTTTAATAAATTAATTAGAGTCCAAACCTATGGGGTTAGACGCCTATATGATTGCTAGAATTAAAAAGTCCTAATAGAGATAGAATTTTTTTGTCTTGAAGTGAAATAAATAAGAGATAAGGAAGGAGAAAGTTTCCTAATTGGATTAGGAGACTAATTAGGGTAAGAGTTGGAGACTTAATGGGAATAGGTCTAGACTATATTGTGTATATAAATACATAATGTAGGGGCCAAAAACTACAAGTAAGAGAGCTAGAATTTTCGGCCCCCTCTCCTCTTCTCCTTCTCGTTTTTTTGTGTGTTCTATTTTCTTACTTAAAAAAATTAGTTCATCAAAAGGTTCCATCCCTTTTTTATTAAAAAGGTTAATTCTTCCATCACTTGTTGATTCAAGAATTAATTTACACTCTCAAATAGATTTAGAAATAAGAATTTAAATTCACTAGCAAGGCGCTTGTGGATCTGCTCGAAAGTGTGGATACCGTTAGAGGGACTACACTTGGTGTCCTTGGTGAATGCTTTGAGAGACCATCGAAATTGTTCGAGAGGAGCTTGAAGAATCTGAATTCCTTATTACCCTTTATCAATCGGATTGCTTGAAAGGTATACTCGTAAAACTTTAGTTGTTTAATTTTATTCATTGATCAATTAGAAACACAAACCAAAAATCGCATCAAATCTGGGATATGCATATTTACATATGATGTATGATTTTATTTCAAAAATTTTAAATTTCCGTTGTGCTTGCAATCCCGCGATTACGGTAACCTAATAGTATTTGCTTTGCTCGATGCCTATTTATAGGCAATATTGCTGCCAATTTTCAATGTTTGGTGGCATTTTTCTTTAGTTTGGTAGCCACCCCATGTGGGTGGACTTACTAAGAAATATCTTGAGCTTTGTAAAGAATATGACTTTCAATAGGTTTGGCTCGAACTAGATGTAATTACTATTGTCCATCTCCTTAAACATCCTCGGCATCATGGGCACTGGCAGTTTCAGCAATATCTTACAAAAAATTTCCATTTACTAAATTCGTTACAAGTGATTATTTCTCATATTTTTTGTGAGGTCAATCACCCGACGGACATTTGGGCAAATCTTGCTTACTCATCTTATTCTTCTATTGTCTTCACCTATGGATACATACAAAATGAAGCCAATGGCAAGTGAGGATATAAGGCAATTTCCCTCATTTAACCACTATCACAAAGAAGAAAATGCAAACATTTAATGGGTGATAATAATAACAGCGCCTAGCCTCACGCATCTAGAGCCTAGGCACTTTAATTTTTGGTCTCGGCATACTAATTTGGCAGCAAACTTAGCACCTTGGCACTACCCTCCAGTACCTTAACGCTTTAGATTTTGGAACCACAACAATTTTTGGTTAGCAAAAATAGCACCTAGGCCTCACGCTGATGGAGTCAAGGCGCCATATACTCTATTTTGGATAGACAAATCGGATAACAGACTTAGAGCCTAGGCACTACTCCTCAATACCTAGGCACTACAAAATTTCACTCACCTTCGGGGGATAGCATCTCAGCAAACCTAGGATAGTTACTTGAGAGCCTAAGCACTGGGCTTTTAAGGCGCCAAGTTAAATTTTGTTTTCTCAGTTTAAATTGTCCCACTAAATTTAGAATTTATTCTATGTATAGGTATAAAGTACTCTTTATATAAATTTTCATGTACTCTATTTCATTGGCATTTTAATAAATGGATAGGGGTCTATAACCAACCCCCACCTAGTCACATAAAACTTTTAACTAAAAACAAATCTTAGTAACTTGATAATTAGTTCCTCCAAAAGTGCAAACTCTTAAAAATTATATTGGCTTCTCCTTCAAACAACCACCATTAACTTATCTTGAGGTGCTATTGTGTGAATGTAGAAAAAAGAGTAGCTTATTTGATTGTATTATAGCAAAGATGTGAGATAGAATATGTGGATGGGAGGAAAAGAATTAATCTCATGGAGGTTGACTGACACTAATTTGGAGCGTTCTTACTTCACTTGCCATTGCATATAATTCAAGATCTCTCTATTCCTAAATCAGTGTTTCAATGAATTGAGAGGCTCGTGTCCAGATTTTTCTTGGATATGACAAATGGCACCATAAAATTGCACTGGATATCTTGGCCAGAAAAATGTTATCCGACGGTGGAAAGTGGTGGTGGTTTGGGTGTAAGACACTTATCTGATGTTACAAGATCATTTTCAGCTAAGCTCTGGTGGCTTTTCTGAAGGAGTAACGATTCATGTGTGATAAATATTGCTTGGCTTTTTCAGGATGATCTTTCCATTTGGAAATCTATATGGTGATTTTATGATTAAATCTACATGGAATTCCATTCGTCAAAATAGGATGAAACAACAAATCTTTGCCATCATTTGGAATCCAAATATGACACCAACTTCATCAGTCTTTCTTGGGTGATTATTCCATGATTGGCTTCTAGTAAATGATAGAATACAGTGCTAAAGATACAAAATAGCATCTATTTGTCATTGTTGTTGGGGTAGCACTAAATCTGTAAGCCATCTCTTTCTCTATGGACTACAGGCGTAAAAAAATTTGAATTTCATTGTTGATGCACTGCCTATTTCAGCTCCTAACACTGAGCAAATTAGATTATTTCTCCATTTCTTGTGGAACTCCAGTCTAAACAATAGTTCAATCCACGATCGGAGCATTATTCCACCATTGATCCTTTGGTACAGTTGGATTGCACGTAATGACTTGAAGTACAAAAGGATAAATTTTTTCGCTCAAAGGATCATTAGTACAATTTTGTAGCATCTCTTTTCAGCCCAAATGGAGCCAGATTTTGGAAGGGAGATTCACACGTGGCTGCACTTTGGGGCTTTAAAGGATACACTTATAAAGAGACCTCCTATTGGAAGATTATTTGGACAGAATCGCAAGCAACAAAAATTGAGGACTAACGAGTGCTGGCGATATTATTTGGACGAACATAGGGCTACCAATATTGGCTTTCTTATCATACTTAGGCGAGAATAATAATACATTTGCTGAATTATCCGCAATGGTGAAGGGGATTTCAATCTATTTCAATTGAGGAATTAAAAAGCTATGGATTGAACTTGATGCCAATATCATCTTACAAACTCTCCATGGTCTGCACAAACAGCACTTGAAGCTACAACATCTCATTTTTAAATTCAATTTCTTCCACCTAAAAATGCGTACTGCAATGTCACATATCTTTTGTGAAGGAAATCAACCTGTGAACTTCATGGAAAATCATGCTTGTGAAACAAGAACATTTGGGATCTGGTCAGCTCAACCTTAGAATACATAATATTTGACGATACAATTACTCATTTCGTAATTCTCCTCCAACCTTCGTCAAGAATTTCTAGAATCAAGTACCATAGAATACATAAGAGATTTCTTATTCTATTGGATAGGTGACTGATCATTTGTTGGCCACTCATAAACCTTCAGATATTAGAATGATATACCAAAATTAGTTCCTTTGTGATTGTCATGCAATTAAAAAATAAATCAAAGTACATCATATGGTGCATCAGGTTATAATAGTCCATCAAGTTGAAGGACTAAATTAGGCACTATCTTAATAAGGAAATTACCTTTCAAAAATCATTATCTCTAATTGGGAATTTCCAGAAGGATTAGTTTAGTGTACTTTCTCTCTAAAAAGCAACCATATACATGCACTAGTGTGGCAATACTAATGGCATGGAAAGAGGCACCTATTTATGAGTTTGCATTATATGTGTAAGTCTTGATAAACTTATTGATGTCTCGTCTCAATGAACCCAGGAACGTATTTAAGAGTATAGTCATAGATGCATATGTTAGAGTAGGATGCCCAACGCCCTAATTAGATTGGGCGTATTATACTCTTTTGCTTTTGTAAAGACAATTTTATTGGGAATCATATTAATAAAAAGGCATTTTCTTTATTTTATATTTTGCATTTTTTATTTATGCACATTAGATAAAGTTCTTAGACTAAATTTAGCTACGGGGCATGGTCGTGCATATAATAACGATCATGGAACATGCCTCTAAGGTTTTGGTCTTAAATAAGTTTTGAGTCGAGAGCTTTTTGAGATGGGACATCAAATAGCTCAGTAAGACTCGTACATATAATACATATTCGTGAGACGAAAATGTCACATTCCATTGGCATTAGCATAGAGACGTAAGTGCATGTATGTGGGTGTTTGTTAGAGAACAAGTACACCGAATATGGCCCGCAAAAAATTCTTAATTGGAGGCTTTGCCCATCGAAATAAGAATTTCTGTGTTGTGATAGTACACGACTAGTCCTCAGACTTGAGACACGATGGTAGCCTTGTGTGCATCCTGCAGCACTTTGATATATCTTCTGATTGCTTGACAATCACAAAGGGGTATGTTGGGTGTTGTACTGGTGTGCATAAAGGTTTGTCAGTGGTCAATATAGAATTCGACACTTGTCTTTTTAAACAAGGGAATCTCCTGTGTTTTCATAATTTATGATTCAAAGACCTTGGCCAAGGCAGTATGAATTATGATTCATCAAGAACATTGAAACTTGAAATGGGATCATAGTTATTGAATCATTTAGGGTTTCGACTTATAATCCATGCCTCAGATTCAATCAGGAGATTAGCTGTCGAAAGGACCGTACGTGTATGGTACTCGCAACTGAGATAGGTTTACTCGCTATTTCACCTAAGACTAGTTTGTCATGATTACTTGTTAGGTATTTTTATGGATAGTGAGATTCTTGGAATTAAGGAGTTGATTCCAAGCGGATTAATTAATTGGATTAATTAATTAGAATAATTGTTATTCATAAGTTGCAAATGTTGCAAACCCACTACTAGCTTAGTAGTGAACCTAAAAGGGTCACACATTTTTATGGAAAGTAATATTTTTAATTTTAGATTTTATCTAATGGTTAAAAATTAATTAATTAATATTGATCAATTAATTAATTAAGGGTTCTATTTAATTTAATGGTTAAATTAAATTATTCAATTAAGTAATTGGATTATTTAATTGGACCTAATTTGATTAGGAAGCCCAATTGAAGTAAATTAAATTAATCAATTGGATTGATTAAATTGGGATTGAATCAATTGAATTGATTTGGGGATTTTTGAGTTCAATCCCAAAATAAATGTGGATCACTTAAGAAGCCCACTAAAGTATGAAGAGAATAAATTAAATAAATATGATTTATTTAATTAACATATTTATAGATAAATAAATATAGTGACCAATTTTATGGGATAAAATAGGCCACTAAAAGTTAATTTATGTATAAATATAATTATAGTATATATATATATATGATATATATGTATCTTGATATTATTTAAAGAGTTCAAATTAAGATCAACAATGTATGTAGACAATTTTGATGATTAATGTAGTCTCAAATTAGTCCACATACAATAGGAGAGAGAAAAGAGAAGAGTTATTGAAAGATTTGGAATTCTTCCAAGATAAGGTTTTGAAATAGTTCAAAATTGAAAAACTTTCCAAGAGTTGGAAAATAATTAAAATTTTCAGCCCTATATATATGAGGGATGAAAATTACATAATCAATTCAAAAATTTGAGCAAAAAAATATTTTGTTTAAAGTCTTCTATTTTTACTCTCTATTAAAAGAAAAGAAAGAAAAAGAAAATCAGTTTCTTGTTATTCTCTTCATATTATTGTTTCAAGAACTTAAAGAATTAATCTTTATTATTCTTGAAAATATACTCCGGTTCTAGATTAGTAAACAATTAAAAGAATACTAGCGAATCTTTTTATTTGGTGTTGTTCTTCCGTATTGTGAACCTGATAGAGGGGAGACAATTGGATCCCTGCGAGTTCTGATAATTTAGGATAAGCAATTGATTGCTTCATTCCCTACAACAACTGGAGTGCATGAAAGGTATAATTTGATTTTATATTTATTTATATATTCACTTGACTAAGCGCGATCGTTAAAATCGTTTTCGAATCAAATGTGTTAAATTTATGTTTGATAAAAATTTTAATTTTTCGCTGCATATACCCCTGCGATTATAGCGAACTTACTAGTGGTATCAGAGCCACGGTTTTGCTTATTTAGTGAATTTTGGATTTATGAATACATGTTTTTAAATTGTTTAAATTCACGTTAATTATGTAAAATTTGATTTTGCATATTTTCAGAAATTTTTAATTGGAATAATTTTAATTGTTTAAATATGAAAATAAAAAAAAATTGATGACGCGGGCGTCGGGTGTCAGAAGCCCACGGGCGCCCGTCGCCCATCGCCCATCGCCCATCGCCCGATAGCAGGCGCTGGGCGCCCAGCCGCGCGTGCGGGCACCCGACACGTGCCCGACGGGCAGTAGTGGTGCTGCTCGTCGTGTCGTTTCGGGTCTATTTTTTTTATTTTTTGGAATATTAAAATTAAATATTAATTTTAATTATTTCTGAGAAATTATTTTTCAAAGAAAAATTATTTTTCAAGTAATTAAAAATTATACCAAGTTAAAAGAAAAATTACGTTTAACAATTTGGTAAATTTATATATTTTGATAATTACATATGATGTTAATTATGAGCATGTATGGGATGATCATGAGCCATTGGACCAATGTGATTGGTTTTATTTAATATTTTTAAATTTTAAAATGGGGCCTGCGAGCCTCTTATTTCATTTATGTAAGTTATTTTATTTTCTGTAACGAGAGTAGAATAGATGGTAAGGTTTTTCTTTTCCTTTGGAAGACGAAGGAGAATAAAAAAGAAGGCCCATGTTTGTATGGGATACAATTATGTAATAGAATAGGTTCTATTCCATTTTATTACCCTTAGACTGACCTTAGGTTCATTTTTGGCTCAAATAGACCGTATAGGACTGGTTCACGATCATCTATTTATTTAAGTATGTATTAGATGCATGCTTAGGATTTTATTTAATGCTTTTATACTTGCGGAATGATATTATGATGTCATGCATTAAATAACCAACCTAATTTCAATTATGATGAGGTCTTAGATAAAATTAAACCTCACTTAATTTACTAAAATTAAGTAAAAGATTTTTTTGAAAATTCAATTTCAAACAAAAATGGACAAGTTAGGTAGGACCTATCATTCCATGCCTACCATCAAAGATAGAGACATGACGACTGTTACCGCACTTGATCACTGATCATGAGTCGTGGGGTGGTCTTGTGTTGGAAAGCTGTGATCTCTACCAAACATTGAGATGCTCATGGGATTGAATCGTCATTATGTTGGTCATGATTCGTGGGATATCTTGATGCTTTATCTACACGAATGTTGATGGGTATTGTTTGACACTTAGTACCATATGAGCTCATAAAATTGGGGTATATGAGAAGAGGTGAGGCAAAACAAACTTGAGGGTTGTATAGTGATACAGTTGTCAAATAGTTGACTACCGATAAAAATATTTCATGGGCTCATAAAATTGGGGTGTGAAATATTTCCATTGGACCTCAAGCTCACTAGTAAATTTGATTTTTCGAAATTCCATTGGGGGTGATGGAATTCGAAAAAAAAATAGTGGGAGACATTTAGTATTAAAGACCTTATATTAAATGAATATGTTTTTCCCATAGTTTACTCATTTTCTTCGTGCATGTTTTGTAGATTATTCTACTAAAATGGCAAAGAATCCACTTGCAACAATCCTTGAACAAAACAAATTAACTGGATCTAACTTTGTCGATTGGCTAAAAAACCTGAAGATAGTTCTTCAGTCGGAGAAGATGGCATATATCCTCGACACTGTGCCTCATTCGGTACCACCGGAGGATATTATTTCAGAGGATTATGCAGATTACTTACGTCATGTTGATAACAATCTGCAGGCTCGATGCTATGTGCTGGCATCGATGTCAAATGAGCTGCAAAGGCAGAACGAGGATCAAGATACTGCTTATAGGATCTTCATTCACCTATAAGAGTTGTATGGTGAAAGAACTCAGCAGACGAGATATCAAATCTCAAAAGAGCTTTTCAGATGTCGTATGACTGAGGGCTCTTCAGTCTATGATCATGGATTGAAGATGATAGCCGTTATTGAAAGGCTGGCGTCCCTTGGAGTTGTTATGGAGAACGAACTTTATACGGACCTTCTGTTGCAGTCTCTGCCTTCATCATTTGACACCTTTGTTGTCAACTTTAACATGCACAACATGGAGACTAGTCTCGCTGAGCTTGTGAACATGTTAAAGACGGCAGAGTCCACCATGAAAAAAGACAAGCCGGTTCTGCTTGTTGGATCTTCTTTCGGATCAAAGGCTAAAAAGCCCAAGAAAGGAAAGAAGAAAAGAAAGGGTTCTTCTATCTAACCCTGTTATGATTAGTGTTGTATATATATATACTTATTTTCTTTGACTTTATTTATTTTGAAACTTTTTTTTTTCTTTTCCCGCTTAAGTGGCGGATAACAATAATCCATGGCTTTTTTGTTGTAAAAAAAAGTTTATCCTTATGGGGCGATTGACATTGAGAATCCTAGAAATGGTAACAAATTCAAAGTAAATGGATAAAAAGTTAAACCATTTCTAGAAAATCAATTTTCATAAGAGGAAATTCTTTTTCTTTCTAACTCTTGTTATGATTAGTGTTGTATATATATATACTTATTTTCTCTAACTTTATTTATTTTGAAACTTTTTTTTTTCTTTTCCTGGTTAAGTGGCGGATAATGATAATCCGTGGCTATTAAAGTCGGACTTCTCAGTTTCCCAAACAACTGAAATCTTTGTACAAATTTTCTTTGCTTTTCTCATTCTCTTTTCTTGTTATTTTCAAAATGGGTGATATTTTTCTAACTCTCAAGAAACTATTTTATTTTCTTCTTAAAAATGCAATTTTGAAAATTTATAAAATTAGGATTGAAAGATTGAGAATGCTTATACACAAGGGCATCTCGGAGGATATACGATGGATAATTGAAGCAAAGGTAAGAGCAAGCAAGTTTTCACATAAGTTTCCAGATTTATTTACTAGATACATGCTTGGTTTTGGTAAAAGCACATATTCAAAAAAACGAAGGGTGAAAAAAATGAAAGTTTTTTACAATTGTATTAATGGACTTGCAATACAAAATGTCGTTCTTTTGGAATTATTTCTAAAAATCGAGAAGATAAACTTAAATTCATTATGGATGGACTAAGTAAAGAGTCTTTAGATCAGATTACATTGACTCTTGAAATGTATTTATGTAGATTGGTACAAGTGTAAGTCTTGATTTATGGGATCGTTTTCAAAATGAATATGAGCTTTATAGTCTTAGAAATTTGAAATTAAAAGACCCTATTTGCTAGTTTATAAGAAAACTGGATGGGAAGCATATCCTCAACCCATTGAGGGCGTTTAAGCTGTTACTTGATGTAAAACCAGAGAAAGATGTAAGCCACAATTACAACTACATGTGCATTCACGTGTAAGTAGGTAAGTTTTAAATTTTATGTGTGTTTTTATTTTCAATCTTTTTGACAAAAGAAAAAGACATATAATAAATGCATTTCCTGCTCACACCTCAATAAATATCACCATATTCACTCTATTTTTGCACAACTTATTTTTAAAAAATAAAAATAAAAAATAAAAATAAAAAAATAGAAGTTTCTTTAACTCGCAAATTCAATTGCATTTATGTTTTTGTGGATCCAATCTGAAAAAAAATGGTGAGTTTATAAGGGCAGCTAATAACCTTGGTAGAACTTTAGTAGAAAGAAAAATTTATTTAGTGTATGGGGGAGACAGTTTGGGGTTAATGGGGAGTGTTGCTATTTCTGCTTATATAGGAGGAGTCAAAGTTCTGGGAGTTATCCCAAAATCTTTAACAGTACAGAATATCACAAGTATGATCATTGGGGATGAGCTAAAAGTATCACATATTTAGGACAGAATGCCTAACATGTTAAACAATGCGAATGCATTCATCATTTTACCTGGTGGTTTTGGCACACTGGAGGAATTATTCCAAGTTATCTCTTGGGAACAACTCAACATTCACCAAAAACTTATAGGTATTCTTAATGTTAATGGTTTTTATGATGGTTTGCTATCTTTTGTAGATCATGCTGTGAAAAAATATTTTATTTCACCATCTGTGAGAAGAATCCTCATTTTTGCTTCGACAACTGATCAGTTGATTGATCAACTTCTAGCATATGTGCCAGAACCTAATCTAGCCTTGGCCAATGTGTGTTGGTCCAACAGGAACAATGGTCAAAAACACAAATTAAATTTGACTATCAGTCTGTGATACTTATTGTTAATGGTTTTATTTAATAGTATGTATTTTTTTTTTGTTGTTTCAACTTTATTTTTTTAGCCACACTTCAGGTGATATCTTTCAAACTCTACTTTTCTATCTATTTTTGACATTGGGGATAATGTCTTGATTAGGTTGGGGGGAGGGATAGTTGATATCATGACTTTTGTGTTCAATATGTTTTTTCTAGTATTTTATTTAAAAAACACAAATCAAGCGTGTTTTCTAATGGGTCCGTTGAAATAATGAAAAATATTGGCGAAGTAAAGGGTAATTGTAACACTCTTGAGAGATATCCTTATTTTTTTTTTTGCATAACATGTAAAGTTTATGAAGTTTTTAACAAACGTTTGTGAATTACTAATTTTTTTAATTTTTTTGAGTTGTAGAGATTCTTCCAACTTCAACGATTAAAATTAAGTATGAATAATGTGGTTTGATTGATGATGGGTGTTGTTTTGAACTTTGATATTGTTATTCGGTTAATATATTTTTGCAATAATTATACTCAATTTTTTTTTGCACAAATAGCTATGTTATTCAGTGAGAAGACAATCATGTCAAAATAGGAAGTTCTTATGCCCTTACTCTAATCATCACTTGGATCTTCGATATGTGGGGGTTGAGTATTTGAACTTTTACTTTTGGTCTGTAGAGGTGAACAACTAATAGTGCACCACTAGAAAAATGATTAAGGCATTAGACTTTCTAGCACTATTGTTAAATCAATTTATTCCCCATATGATGTTTCAAGAGAACATCCCCCTAGTGAACCACTTTGAGCCTTTCAATAAATAATTTTTTTTATAACCATATCTTTTTACCTAGCCTAAATACACTATTATCAAACCCTTATTCTAAAAATGATTGGAGTTTAAGAGATATTTCATTGATAGCGTGAACTTACAAAAGAAATTTAGGTTGGAATAGAAGATAAGTGTGGAGGAGTTTAAAAAAATGAGAGAAAAATAGAAAAAAAATTACAAAGTGCTACGAGTTGCAATTAAAAATAAGATGTTGCAAGATGAATAAGAGGGGCCCAATTCAATAACAATAGACCCAAGTGTTGAAATTTATGGAGTTTGATAATTTTTCATTAATAAACTCTATGTCTCTAATTCCATGAAGTTTTAAAAACCTTTGTTGTATCTTATCCTTTTATTTCTTAGCTACATCACTATTTTTTGGCCCCATTACAACTTTTGTGGAAGACCTTTTGATTTCGTGTGGTGCCTTTAGTGTAATAGAGATTTGCACCAAATAAAAAGACTATGATGTTTAACTTTTATGTTAGAAATTGGGTGATGGTTTTTATAAGGTTTTATGATAATTCACTTATTTGCAACATATATAGTTTCGTCACTATTGACATTAACTATCCACACACACACTTGAGTATGTTTATTATGGAAATGTATTGACTTTTGAATGACTAAGAGTTAAACTTAACACTTGTTTGATTTCATTTCCATATTATTTTGTTGCTTCATGAGAATAATAATTGGAAAATAGTTATTAGAGGTATTTGTGGGTATCACTGTTGGAAACCTTCACGAGACTATAACACGTTCTCTATGGGCCACCTAGGAGTTTAAAGGCTTGTTGCATATGTTAAATGCAATCGTGATTTCCTACGAAAGTGGATTAGTTTAGGTTTGTTCAAGGCTTGCTCGAGGACAAGCAAGTGTTAAGTGTGGGGAATTTGATAAGTGCATATTTTGACATATTTTTGAATCAAATCCTTTATACTTTTCTTGTTTTATTCTTATTAATATTATTGTTTTATTAATGTTTTGTGTTAGGTAATCAACAATTATAAAAAGATCAAAAGAAGCATATTTCCAAACTTGTACAGTTTTTGTATTTTTAGCATAACTTCATGATCAAAAGCCCTATGAACTTGAAGCTTGTTTCATTTGAAAGCCACGAGATAGAAGTACAATTTTATATAGGAAGATAAGCTAAATTTAGTTTTGATTATAGTATAAAATTCATCCAAGCGGTTGCACAAAATGGATCATCAAAATTCGGATAAGAGTTCAGCCCAGTATTCACTTATTTGACCAATTGGCTCAGATCTCTTAAGACCAAATTTAGTTTTAGCTGAACATTGGATATTTTATACATAAGAAGTAAATAAACAAGTTTTCTGAAGACAAAATGGTGAGAAAATGTGTCAAAATGGTAAAAACATAGGCTATAATTTTTTGTTGTTGTTGTTAAAGGATGGCTCTTAGACATGATTTGGTAATTTAATCATATTTCCTTCATTCGATCACCAAATTTGACAAATGATATTTGAAAATATATCATTGCTAAAAGATCTACAATTTTTGTTCTTTACATATCATCAAAAGCTGGTTGTATCTGACCAAAAAATATATTTCAATTCGGTAGGTGAGGACTTTGTGTAACAACTTACCAACTCTTGTCAACTAGCAAACCACTTGATTAACCCCTCAATTATTTTTTTGGCCTATAGCTTACTCCAAGTAATATAAATAAGCAATGTATTAAGCTTGTAAGAAAGGGGGGTAGAGGGTTTCTTTAGGCTGAGTTTTCTAGTAATGTAAGTTTTCTAGTAGTAGTAGAAATGCATTCTCTAGTTTCTTTTATATTTTTAGCCTTTGCTAATTTTATTATGTGTTTCCAAATTTCATTTTGCTGAGAAAAAAGGGTGAACCTCTTGATGGTGGAAGAGGAATGGTTATAAGAGTAGAAAATGTTTAAGTATGTTGTATTATTATTTTATGTTTTGGTCTAAACCCTGCTTGTTTTGTGGTGATTCTTGATTTATGTATCTCCAATGGCACAACAAATACTTGGGATCATTTAGCTTATTGTACGGTTTTACCCCACCGACTGCTAATGAGAAACCTTGAGTTGTTGTTGATGAAAGTGTGCACAAATGCTTGGTCCCATAATTAAGTGTTGGCTTTAAGAGATAATTTGAAATAGTAAGACAATATCATGATTACCTTATTGCATGAGTTATTTGGTAATATCTTTCCATTAGAACCTTCAATATGTATGGATTCCAATTGTGGTAATTAACAGAGGTAAAAGAATAAATAATTGTTTCTCAATCCAAAACTCAAGAGTGAATCCCTGATAGCAGTTTTAATATTTCAATCATAACTCTTTGCTGAAATATGATTTTGACTTTATTCATGAACCACAAGAAATCCAAGAGATATATCTATAACTTCTATTTTTACCACAAAAACTAATTCTATCGATCTCAATGAGCAAAACCAAGTTCAAGAGTCGGCACTGGGCTGAACTTTTCTGCTGTGACACATCATGATTTCAAGCATAACTATCTCCAAAGATGTCATATTTAGTTGATTCAAGTGCCTATTGAAATCCAAGACATAGAGCTAAACTAGTTCAGCTTAAACATGGTGAAACATCGATTTAAAGAGGCTACAGATGCTGAAGACAGAATGTTCAGCGCCTAGTTGTGCCAAGCTATCCAGTTAGCGCTTATGCGTTGCCATACGGATAAAAGGGGCAAAATGGGTTTTTTGCCCTGTTTATGGCTTGTCCCATCTTATTTTAAGGACCCCAAAGAGCCTCTAAAGGTATTTTTGGACTTGGACAAAAGAAGGCTATTGGACAGTGAGAGCTTGCTGCTGGACAGAGAGCTATTCTTGGAGAGAAAAACGAGACATTCTTGGAGACAAAGAGAGCTTCAACCTTTTCTTCCATTTCACAAATTGGTGAATAATTTCCATGCTCTTTCTTATGTATTTCTTGAGGTTATATTCATACATGATGAACTAAATATTTCTTTCTAGAGGATGATGTAACCTTATTTGATCCTATGTTTTGAATTCCAAATATTATTAGTTCAAGTTATTTATCTTGTTTGTGTTATCTTGTTTAGTATTGCATCTTGATTATTTGGCCTTTAATTGAGAGTGTTTGATGTATGAGATTCGATACTCGAGACAGGGAATATTATACATGATCATAAAGATAACATAACCTAGAAATCATAGAGTTGAGAAGCTTATGAAACCTCTGAAGTTTTGAAGAAGAATTCATTGAACCTTTGTAGAGTTTTATTCTTGAGTTTTTATAGAGATATTAAAATTTATATTAGAACTCATAATCAATTCGACACTTGAGAGAAGGAATTGATGAGCTTAGAAATTCTTGACTTACATGTATTGCTGACTTGAATTAGTATGTTTTAGAAGAAAGAACATAGGTAATAATTAGGTGAGTCATTCCTCTAGAATTCCTTGTTCATAAAGTGTTTGTTGTATAGCTTCTAAGAACTCTAGTCTTGTCTTTTGTAATTTTATCTTATTCTACTTTGTTTAATCATCACTTGATTCTCTAAATAAAATTGAGACTATTTAAACTACAATACTTGCTGCAATTTTTGATTACAATTCTTGTGGATACGATACTCAACTCACCGTTGTATTAAAACTTGATACCATGCACTTGCGGTATGTAAAATATTTCACGAACAAGTTTTTGGCGCCGTTGTCGGGGATTGTTTTATCAAAATTGAATTAATATTGTTATGACTTAGTCTTAATTTTAGTTTAGAATTTTTTTTTCTTCCCATATTTTGATATTGTCTTACCTTGCAATGGGTTATATATATTTGTATACATAAGGATAGGAGTCTTGAGGATATAGCTATTAATAGCCTTGCGAGAGGTCTTCCATTAAAATAGTGGCCGGTGTTCTTGAGGTAGATCCATTTACACAATTAGCTGCACAAATTTCTTTTCTTTCTAACTAATTTGCAGTTTGGACTTCTAATGGAGCTTCTCAAGAAATGGATTCCATGACATCCACTAGCACTTCATTTATAGAAATCAAAGTTGAGAAAAAGGCATCATTTGGAAGATTTGCTAATCACTTTCATTAGCAAAACAAGATGTAACACCCCTTAACCTAACTGTAGAATCTAAAGAAGCTAATATAGTAAAGTCAAGAAATGTTAACTTTTCATCAATACTAGAGTTATGGTTTTAATAAAAATCTCTTTTTTGTGGCTATAAGAGAAAGAACTTGAATTCATTTGTTGTTTTATTTTATTTTAAACACACCATATACATAATTCAAAACTGAGTACATCTGTTTACAAAACCATAACAAAGCGAGTTATTTAAAAACAAAACAACTTGAAGCATGACATATAACCAAATCTCTGTCCGACAGCTCTGGAGACTTAGTCAACCTCTAAACCTATACATTTCCACCTGTATCACATGAATCTAATGAGCTAAAGGCTCAGTAAGGTGAAACAAATGCAATAACAAATAGCATATATGCACATCTCATAAATTATTAAATGCATTATTCTATTTAATAATTTTCATTCATAAATCATTCTTTAGGGTCTTTGAAGTGTGGTACCTAACTAATAGCGATAGACCGTGATTTTTGAAACCTATTCATAATGATTGGCCAATAAGGGAAATAATACGGGGTTTCCATACTTGGTCTTTCAACTTCAGGTATTAGTCGTATTCAGTCTCATTTATTATGGCTTTCCTATACCGATTTTTCAACCTCAAGTATTTGCCACCATTTATCCGGTCCCTCCCGCGTTCCTTGTCTACCTGACCATCAATCAAGTACCATACTTCCTTTTCAAACATCTCATTATATTCTTAATAGTCTCATGCTTCACGAACCATAAATGCATCAAACATTACATCATTTGACAACTAATGACAATCATATTAAAATATGAACAACATTATATGATTCTTGTGATACAGCAAATAAAAGTTTCAACTTACCTCAAGTCCACTTTGTGTTAAGTGAAAAGGTCAATCTCTTTGAAAGATAGGATGTATTAAAGGCCTATCATAACCAAATCATGTGTTTTTCAATATCCTTTTAATAAATTATATAATCTATTCTAATTAAAATCGCATACACTTTTCAATATTTTATAAATAATTCTATATCAATTACATAACCTCAAAAACAATGCAGACTCTATATTTTACTACTAATTCAAGACAATAAACATTAGGGCAGCCATTAAATAACTAATAATCTAAACATAAATATTATGTCAGCCCCTAAAATATTCACACAATGCAAATTAACATGATATAAACACAATTTTAACTTAAATTGATTGTAACCTCCAATTAAGCAAACTAATTGCTATTATTTTCAATCATTCATATGAGCTTCCAAGCACAATATAAGCATTACAAGATTAATAAAAATAAGTAAATAAAGCATATTTCATAAGACTATCAATTTTGCTAGAAACTAGATTAACTAGCTTGGTTTTGGCTTCAAATCTAACCCACTTAAGTTTTCAATCATACAAAAAGATACTAAAACATGTAACCATCCAATATACCATAGATTCATCATAAGAAACATTAAAAAAAGAATATACCTTGATTAGATTAGAATTAAACTCCAAAATCAATGATTTTCAAGCTTAAAAGGGTGAAAACTTGTTCTAGTTTGTGTTCTATGGATTGAATTTAATTTTTGTGAGTAAGAGAGTGTAGAAATTTGGGAAAAACTTTGGAGAAGAATGCTGGTCATTTTTTAGGAGCTTCCATAAGAAAATATGATTAAAAATAACTTCTTTAACATTTCAAAGAGATAAGTAGAGAGTGATAATTGGTTGACTCATGCTCGGTGTCTTCTCATGCAAAGAGCCACATTTATGGGCTAGGAAGATGACAAAAATTGATGCTTTAGTGTTATAATCAAGTGCAATACAGTTTAGAATAATTTTATACAACCTAGTCAACCAAGCAATCAAATTGCACCATTTTGCTTACTTTTAGTTCTTAGCCAAATGTAACATATTTAAATAAAATATTTAGGCAAATAATTACTTTAGAATATAACAAGTATGGAGCAATACAAATAATTTATTTCATGGCCATTCAACATATCAATCTTCCTTAATCGAGATATCAAGCTTTTCATTACAAAAAGGCACTTAAGGAATATGTTAAATCAAGAAACAAAAGTTTGATCTCATATTTCATGTATTAATGCATGTTAAAGCATAACTAGAGCATATAATAACAATTATTCATGTTCATGCAATCATGCTATTTGTATGCCATAATTTGATAATACACATTAATTAGATACATATTCATGCAAGATGCTTATTATTGGCTATGTAGAAGAGAATTGAGCATTGCACAAGAGCTTGATTTAAAAAGAATCAAATAAAGATAGACAACATTGAGACTCAGTTAGGGCAGCTAGCTTCAAGTTTAGGAGCTCAAATAAATTTAATACAAAATCAAATTGAACAGCTTTCTATTGAAATTAATGCTAAAAAACATAAAGAAGACTTTCTAAGTAAAATGGAAATCAATCCAAGGAAGCATTACAAAGCCATCCAATAACAACAAATCGAGGAGTGCAAAACTATTGAAAAGTACAATGCTATCTTGCAAGAGAAGCCACCTTAAGTGCTAACCAATTCAGGGAGTTTTATTATCCCTCATTCGATTGAAAACTTTACTTGTGAAATAGCATTATATGATCTAGATGCAAGCACTAGTACAATTTCATTATTTAATTTTAGAAAGCATGTACTAGATGAAGCAAGGCCTACTAGGGTGGCTCAAGATATGCTTGGCAATGGTGACCAATTCTTATGCTCTATAGATTTTTTCATTTTTATTATGGAAAAACATAGGTACATCTTTACCATGTTTGGAAGACCATTCACAGTAATAGGGGATGTACTTCTTGATGTCCAAAAGGCCTTTAATGCTACTCCAAATCATCCTTGCCTTGCCTATTTGGAAGGATCACCTACGCTTATAGAGCACACAAAAATGTGGCATGATAAACACTTATTTTTAGATCCGGAATGAGTAAAGAAGATAGTCAGGCTGACGACTTTAAACAAAGCGCTTCTTGGGAGGCAATCCAAGCCCTTTTTCTTTTGCTTTTTAATAATTTCTTAGTTAGTTTTGGAAATATGTTCGCTTTCAAGCATGTTTAGCTATTGCATTTCTTTGTCTATGTTTGTGTTCTCACTTTCGTTGCTTTACATATGCTTTCATGCCTTATTTTCTTGTGTAGATAGATGTTACCTTGGTGATATGTGTGGATCTCCCATGAACTCTAAATGCATCATCTATTGGAAAAGGGAGTTTCTTATTTCCGCCTCTTATATGCTTTAATTCTTTAAACATTGAGAATAATGTTAATTTTAAAATTGGGGGTGGAATTTATATTTTGTGTGTTTGAACTTTATGTGAAAAATTGAGCTAATTTTTTTTTTATTTAAATTGCCTATGTTGTGTGATGAGAGTCTAAGAGCAGGTATGTTTTGTTGACAAACTAAGTTGAGTTCATGTTTTGTGATTCAATGAATAACTTAATTACCGATTGTCTATGATGATACCTAATTGATATTGTATAGAGTCTAGAGGAAATAAAGATTGCCAGTCTTTTGACATGGCAATTCATGTGTGTATTTGATCTTTGTCATGAATGATGAATTTTTATTGAGCACGTCGTGTCAAAATCTTGTGAATTCTATACTACTTGGTGTTGGATTTTATTTTCAATGAGTTGTATTAGTCATTTTGTGGTATTCTAGAACTTACTTGATTACTCTTTTAGGTGAAATTCTAAATAACTACAAACTTAGAAATAATTTAGGTCATTTTTAACTCGTTTGTGCCATTTAAGCCTACCATGATCACACTTCTATTTACTAGTTACCCCTTTGAGCTGTTTTTCAAAGAATAGTATGTGCAAGGCATATAAATGACCACCATTCAACTTCATTTCTTGAAGCTCACTATACCGACCCTTTATAGCCCAAAAAACCAATAATTATCCCTGAGAGAGCTTAAAGTATGAAATTTTGTGCACAATCTTAATAAAGGGTCATATAGAGATATGTTGAGGGCGTGGGTGAATGTATTTAGGAGTATGAGTAAGGAAAATATGCAAAAAAAAAATCACAACTCATGTTGATGAAAAAAAATAAGTTTGGGGGTTGTGAAAGCAAAAAGAATAAGAAATGAAGCATTGGGATTTATTAAAAAAAGAAGAAAAAAAATTATGAAAAAGAAAATAAAAGAAAAGCATGAATCCTAAAGAAAAATAATTAGGAAAAAGAAAAGAAAGGAGAAGAGTGAGGTTCTATGTGCAATGCTTTATGCTCTCTTACGTTATTCATCCATGTCTTTCTTTGTAAGCCAATACCTAGGCCTTACTTTACAAGCTTATTGAAGTCCGTTTGATCCAAGTTTGCAAGTGTCTATATTAGTAGAGAATGTGCATGAAAAGCAAGCCTATGGAACATCTAGAACTACTTTTACTAGATCATGAGAATCATTGGTTGTGAAATTCATACCTAAAATGCATGCATGGAACTTGAGCTTGACACTTCACACACACACGTTTTGAATTCATGATTAGATTGATGAAGCACAAGTTTTGTAGTGTCATTCAACTAGCTTTATGACTAACCTTTATATTCATGTGCAATAAAAATTGATGAGGTATTTGAATTGGTTGATCAAGTTTAGTAATTCATGATCAACGTATGTGCCTATGATTGTTTGATTTTGAGTTTTCCTCGAGGACGAGTAAAAGGTAAAGTTTTGAGGTATTTAAAAAGTTAGTTTTATATTAATAATTCATATGTCTATTTATTAATATTTGGTTTGTTTTCAAGTTTTTTTATTAGTTTATATGTATTCAGTTTGAAATCTTGTAGGTAATGACAAAAAGGGAAGAAAATGGAAAGAAACCAAAAACTTGGTTGAAATGTTGAAAAATCTGGATTGTGGTAGAACTGATGGCAGTTTTCGTAGTTCAATCATAACTCTTTGCTCAAATATGATTTCAACTTTATTCATGAACCACTAGAAACCAATAGATATATCTACAACTTCTATGTTTACCACATAATCCAATTTTATCGATCTCAATAAGTAAAATCGAGTTCAAGAGTCTGCATTGGGCTGAACTTTTCTATTATGACATATCATAGGATTTCAAGCATAACTATCTCCAAAGATGTCATATTTAGTTGATTCACTTGATTAACTCAATTTTTTGTTTGGCCTATAGCTTACTCCAAGTACTATAAATAGGCTATGTATTAAGCTTGTAAGAGAGGGGATAGAGGGTTTCTTTAGGCTGAGTTTTCTAGTTTGTATGTTTTCTAGTAATATAAGTTTTCTAGCAAAAATAGAAATGCATTCTCTAGTTTCATTTATATTTTTAGCCTTTTCTACTTTTATTATGTCTTTCTATATTTCATTTTGTTAAGG
This sequence comes from Paulownia fortunei, assembly GCA_019321725.1. Taxonomy (NCBI): domain Eukaryota; kingdom Viridiplantae; phylum Streptophyta; class Magnoliopsida; order Lamiales; family Paulowniaceae; genus Paulownia; species Paulownia fortunei. Next base: position 15,108,173 of record CM033105.1, on the reverse strand, counting down.
AAAAATGGTGAACCTCTTGATGGAGGAAGAGGAAAGGTTATAAGAGTAGAAAATATTTAAGTATGTTGTATTATTATATTTAAGTTTTGATCTAAACCCTGCGTGTTTTGTAGTAATTCATGATTTATGTATCTCCAAGGGCACAATAAATACTTGGTTTATTTACTTTATTGTATGATTTTACCCCACCGACTGTCAATGTGAAACCTTGATTTGTTGTTGACGAAGGTGTAAATAAATGCTTGATCCCATAAATAAGTGTTGGCGTTAAGTGATAATTTGCAATAGTAAGACAATATCATGATTACCTTATTGCATGAGTTATTTGATAATATTTTTCCATTGGAACATTCATTATGTATGGATTACAATTATGACATTTAACAGAGGTAAAAAATAAATAACTATTTCTCTTTCCAAAACTCAAAAGTGGATCCCTAATCCTAAGTACTTTTATTACTTTGGTTTTTTTTAGTTGCAGTATACTGATAAGTTGGTTTTATACTAATAATTCATATGTATTTTTATTAACATTTGGTTTGTTTTCAAGTGTTTTTATTAGTTTTTTTATATTTAGTTTGAAATCTTGTAGGTCATGACAAAAAGGGAAGAAAATGGAAAGAAAACAAAAACTTGGTTGAAATGTTGAAGAATCTGAATTGTGGTGCAACTGATGGCAGTTTTCATATTTCAATCATAACTCTTCACTCAAATATGATTTTGACTTTATTCATGAACCACTTGAAAGCCATAGATATATCTATAACTTCTGTGTTTACCACGGAATCCAATTCTATCGATCTCAATGACCAAATCGAGTTCAAGAGTCAGCATTAGGCTGAACTTTTCTGTTATGACACATCATGGGATTTCAAGCATAACTATCTCCAAAGATGTCATATTTAGCTGATTCACTTGATTAACCCCTCAATTATTTATTTGGGCTCTAGCTTACTCCAAGTACTATAAATAGACTATGTATTAAGCTTGTAAGAGAGAGGGGTAGAGGGTTTCTTTAGGTTGAGTTTCTAGTTTGTATGTTTTCTAGTGATGTACATTTTTTTAATAGTAATAGAAATGCATTCTCTAGTTTCTCTTATATTTTGATCCTTTGCTACTTTTATTGTGTCTTTCTAAAATTTTTTTTGTTGAGGAAAAAGGTGAACCTCTTGATGGAGGAAGAGGAATGGTTATAGGAGTAAAAAATATTTAAGTATGTTGTATTATTATATTTAAGTTTTCATCTAAACCCTGCTTGTTTTGTGGTGATTCTTAATTTATGTATCTCCAATGCCACAACAAATACTTGGGTTTGTTTAGTTTATTGTACGGTTTTACCCCACTGACTGCCAATGTGAAACCTTGATTTATTGTTGACGAAGGGGTGCATAAATGCTTGATCCCATAAATAAGTGTTGGCTTTAAGAGATAATTTGTAATAGTAAGACAATATCATGATTACCTTATTGCATGAGTTATTTGATAATATCTTCCCATTGGAACCTTCATTATGTATGGATTCCAATTGTGGCAATTAACAAAGGTAAAAGAATAAATAACTATTTCTCTATCCAAAACTCGAGAGTGGATCCGTAATCCTCAGTACTTTTATTACTTTGGTTTTTTTTAGTTGCAGCATACTGATAAGTTGGTTTTACACTAATAATTCATATGTATTTTGATTAACATTTGGTTTTTTTCTAGTGTTTTTATTAGTTTTTATTTATTTAGTTTGAAATCTTGTAGGTACTGACAAAAAGGGAAGAAAATGGAAAGAAACCAAAAACTTGGTTGAAATGTTGAAGAATCTGAATTGTGGTGCAACTGATGGCAGTTTTCGTATTTCAATCATAACTCTTCACTCAAATATGATTTTGACTTTATTCATGAACCACTTGAAAGCCATAGATATATCCACGGAATCCAATTCTATCGATCTCAATGACCAAATCGAGTTCAAGAGTCAACATTAGGCTGAACTTTTCTATTATGACACATCATGGGGTTTCAAGCATAACTATCTCCAAAGATGTCATATTTAGTTGATTCACTTGATTAACCCTTCAATTATTTGTTTGGTCTCTAGCTTACTCCAAGTACTATAAATAGACTATGTATTAAGCTTGTAAGAGAAAGGGGTAGAGGGTTTCTTTAGGCTAAGTTTTCTAGTTTGTATGTTTTCTAGTAATGTAAGTTTTTTAGTAGTAATAGAAATGCATTCTCTAGTTTCTCTTATATTTTGATCCTTTGCTCCCTTTATTGTGTCTTTCTAAAAAAAAATTTTGCTGAGGAAAAAGGTTGAATCTCTTGATGGAGGAAGAGGAATGGTTATAGGAGTAAAAAATATTTAAGTATGTTGTATTATTATATTTAAGTTTTCATCTAAACCCTGCTTGTTTTGTGGTGATTGTTGATTTATGTATCTCCAATACCACAACAAATACTTGGGTTTGTTTAGTTTATTGTACGGTTTTACCCCACTGACTGCCAATATGAAACCTTGATTTATTATTGACGAAGGGGTGCATAAATGCTTGATCCCATAAATAAGTGTTGGCTTTAAGAGATAATTTGCAATAGTAAGACAATATCATGATTACCTTATTGCATGAGTTATTTGATAATATCTTTTCATTGGAACTTTCATTATGTATGGATTCCAATTGTGGCAATTAACAAAGGTAAAAGAATAAATAACTATTTCTCTATCCAAAACTCGAGAGTGGATCCGTAATCCTCAGTACTTTTATTACTTTGGTTTTTTTTAGTTACAGCATATTGATAAGTTAGTTTTATACTAATAATTCATATGTATTTTGATTAACATTTAGTTTTTTTTCTAGTGTTTTTATTAGTTTTTATGTATTTAGTTTGAAATCTTGTAGGTAATGACAAAAAGGGAGGAAAATGGAAAGAACCCAAAAACTTGGTTGAAATGTTGAAGAATCTGAATTGTGGTGCGACTGATGACAATTTTCGTATTTCAATCATAACTATTTGCTCAAATTTTATTTTAACTTTATTCATGAACCACTAGAAAGCAAATAGATATATCTATAATATCTATGTTTACCACAGAATCCAATTTTATCGATCTCAATGAGCAAAATCTAGTTCGATAGTCAGCATTGGGCTAAACTTTTCTTCCTTGACACATCATGGGATTTCCAGCATAACTATCTCAAAAGATGTCATATTTAGTTGATTCACTTGATTAACCCCTCAATTAATTTTTTAGCCTATAGCTTACTCTAAGTACTATAAATAGACCATGTATTAAGCTTGTAAGAGAGGAGGTAGAGGGTTTCTTTAGGCTGAGTTTTCTAGTAATGTAAGTTTTCTAGTAGTAATAGAAATGCATTATCTAGTTTCTCTTATATTTTTAGCCTTTGATACTTTTAATATATCTTTCTACATTTTATTTTGCTGAGAAAAAAGGGTGAACCTTTTGATGGAGGAAGAGGAATGGTTATAAGAGTAGAAAGTTTAAGTATGTTGTATTATTATTTAAAGTTTTGATCTAAACCCTGTTTGTTTTGTGATGATTCTTGATTTATATATCTCCAATGCCACAACAAATACTTGGGTTCATTTAGTTTATTGTACGTTTTTACCCCACCGACTGCTAATGTGAAACCTTGATTTGTTATTGACGAAGGTGTGCATAAATGCTTGATCCCATAAATAAGTGTTGGCTTTAAAAGATAATTTGCAATAGTAAGACAATATCATGATTACCTTATTGCATGAGTTATTTGATAATATATTCCTATTGGAACATTCATTATGTATGGATTTTAATTATGGCAATTAACAGAGTTAAAAGAATAAATAACTATTTCTCTATCCAAAACTCAAGAGTGGATCCCTAATCCTCAATACTTTTATTACTTTGGTTTTTTTTTAGTTGTAACATACTGATAAGTTGGTTTATACTAATAATTCATATGTATTTTTATTAAAATTTGGTTTTTTTTCAAGTGTTTTTATTAGTTTTTATATATTTAGTTTGAAATTTTGTAGGTAATGACAAAAAGGAAAGAAAAAGGAAAGAAACCAAAAACTTGGTTGAAATGTTGAAGAATCTGAATTGTGGTTCAACTTATGGCAGTTTTCGTATTTTAATCATAACTCTTTGCTCAATTATGATTTTGACTTTATTCATGAACCACTAGAAATTTAATATATATCTCTTTGACTTCTATGTTTAGCACAAAATCCAATTCTATCGATCTCAATGAGCAAAACCAAGTTCAAGAGTCAGCACTAGGCTGAACTTTTCTACTATGACACATTATGGGATTCCAAGCGTAACTATCTCCAAAATGTCATATTTAGTTGATTCAAGTGCTATTGAAAGCCAAGACATAGAACTAAAATTTGTATGAAGACACCAAAAACTTATTTGGCCTAGAACATGGTGAAACATTGATTTAAAGAGGCTGCATATGTTGAAGACAGAATGTTCAGCGCTTAGCTGTGCCAGACTGTCCAGTCAGCGCCTATGCATTGCCACGCGGATAAAAGGGGCAAAATGGGTTTTTTGCCCTATTTAGAGCTTCTCCCATCTGATTTTAAAGACCTCCAAGAGCCTCCAAAGGCACTTTTGGATGTGGAGAGTTGTTCTTGGACAGAAGAAGGTTGTTGGACAGTCAGAGCTTGCTACTGGACAAACAACTATTCTTGGAGAGAAACGTGAGCCATTCTTGGAGACAAGAAGAGCTTCAACCATTTCTTCCATTTCACAAATTGGTGAATAATTTCCATGTTCTTTCTTATATATTTCTTAAAGTTATATTCATACATGATGAACTAAACATTTCTTTTTAGAGGATGATGTAACCTTATTTGAACCTATGTTTTGAATTCCAAATATTATTAGTTCAAGTTATTCATCTTGTTTGTGTTATCTTATTTAGTATTGTATCTTGATTATTTGGCCATTAATTAAGAGTATTTGATGTATGAGATTCGATACTCGAGAGAGAGAATATTATACATGATCTTAAAGATAACATAACCTAGGAATCATAGAGTTGAGAAGCTTGTGAAACCATTCATTGAACCTATGTAGAGTTTATTCTTGAGTTTTTATAGAGATATTGAAATTCATATTAGAACTCATAATCAATTCGGCACTCGAGAGAAGGAATTGATGAGCTTAGGAATTCTTGACTTACATGTATTGTTGACTTGAATTAGTATATTTTGGAAGGAAGAACATAGGTGATAATTAGGTGAGTCATTTCTCTATAAGTTCTTGTTCATAAGGTGTTTATTATATAACTTCTAAGAACTCTAGTCTTGTCTTTTATAATTTTATCTTATTCTACTTTGTTTAATCATCACTTGATTCTCTAAATAAAATTGAGACTATTTGAACTACAATACTTGCTGCAATTTTATGCAATCATTTTACCATATGATTATGTTTGGATATGAACATGGGATGACCAATGACTTAGAGGATAATGAGAACAAAAGGGGATGGATAGCAAAGCGAGATTAATACATCCGAGTTACATAATTTTGTCGACAACAGTGAATATATAAGGCACGTGACAAAGCTTTCATGAGATGCTTAGAAAACTTAAATTGCTGCCACCCCTCTCACTAACAAAATGCAGTACCACAATGTTGAAGATATTTTATCGTTTAGGTCAGCTGAAAGGATTAATTTTATACTAGAGGTTATTCATTACAAATTATGTGTGACCCTTTGGGTTCACTACTAAGCTAGTAGTGAGCTTGTTATATTTGCAACTTTTGAATAACAATTATTTTGATTAATTAATCTAATTAATTATTTCGCTTTGAATTAACTCTTTAAAATCAAAAATCTTACTATGCATGAAAACACCTAGCAAGTAGTCATGGCAAACTAGTCTTAGGTGAAATAGCAAGTGATCCTATTTCAATTATGAATACCATGCATGTAAGGTCCTTCTATCAACTAATCTCCTGATTGAGTGTAGGGTGTGGATAAAATTGAAACCGTAATTGACTCAATAATTATGATTCCATTTCAAGTTTCAATGACTCTTGATGAATTGTCAGAAACTCTTTTCTGACATTCATCATACCTTGGCTTGGCTAAAGATTTCAGAGTCATAAACTATGAAAACATAGGAGATTCACTTATTCTACCAGACAAGTGACGGGAAGATGCAATACCCAATGTAATCCCTTTGTGATTGTCAAGAAATCAGAGAATACATCAAGCAAGACATGACACGTACAACATTATTATGGTGCCTCAAGTCAAATGACTAGTTGCGCACTATTGTAACATAGAGATTCTTAATTCGATAAATAAATTTTCCAATTAAGAATTTTTGGCACGTCATTTTAGTGTACTTGTTCTCTAACAAGCACTTACTTATATGCACTTGCATCACTATGTTAATGCCTATGGAATAAGACATCCTCATAGTAAGAACATGTATCGTATGCGCAAGTCTTATTGGCCTATTTGATGTCACATCTCAAAAAGCCCTTAACTCATAATTGTTTTAAGACCAAAGCCTTAAAGGCATGTTCCATGATCGCTATCATATGCGCGACCATGCCCCATAGCTAAATATTATCTAAGGACTTCATCTAATGTGCAGAAAGAAAAATCCAAGAGATAAGATAAAGAAAATGCCTTTTATATTAATATGATTCCTAATAAGACTATTTTACAAAAGAGAAGAATACAATACGCCCAATATAATTAGGGCACTGGCCATCTTACTCTGATAATCTCCCACTTGCCCTAGCTCTAATTGCCTATTTATCTAAGGCCCATCTTCTCAAGATATTCTTCGAATACCTTCTGTGCGAAGGGGCTTAGTTAGTGGGTCTGCTACATTTTCTACTGAAGTAACTCGATCCACAATGATGTTGCCTCTACCAATGATCTCTCTTATCAAGTTGTATCGTCTCATTGTGTGCTTGGATCTTTTATAAGATCTTAGCTATTTTTCTTGTATAATGGCCCCATTATTTTCATAGTAAAACATTACCGAATCAACAATGGATGGAATTACACCCAACCCTTGACTGAAGTTTCTTATCCAAACAACTTCTTTTGTTACATTTGATCAACAATATATTCAGCTTCGGTGGTAGAGCCTGCAGTCATTTCTTACTTGGAACTTTTCCAAATGATGGCATCACCATCTAAGGTGAATATATATCCAAATATGGACTTCAAGTCGACTATATCAGACTAAAAACTAGAGTTTGTATATCCCTCCAGTTTTAGTTCTCCATTGTCATATATCAAAAGGATATACATAGTCCTTCTCAAGTATTTAAGGATCATCTTAATGGCTTTCTAGTGTTCTTTCCCTAGATTGTACTAATATCTGCTCGTGATATTCAGAGCATGTCCAATATCAGGCCTTGTACACAACATTGTATGTATTATGCTCTCAATAGCGGATGCGTAAGGTATGTGAGTCATTCTTTCTCTCCCTTCAGGTATCTTAGGAGACATAGCCTAGGAGAGTGAAAACCCATGACTCATAGGCAGGAATCCTCGCTTGGATTCCTTTATGCTAAATCTTTTTAGCACCTTATCTATGTACATAGACTGGGATAGTCCAATAATCCTTCTAGATTTATCCCTATAGATCTTTATCCCTAGGATAAATGATGCATCTCCCAAGTCCTTTATGGAAAACTGCTTAGATAACCAAGTCCTCATTAACTGCAACATCTCTATATCATTCCCAATTAGTATGATGTCATCAATGTAGAGCACAATAAATGCAACTGCACTCCCACTAATTTTCTTGTAGACACATGGCTTATCCTAGTTTTTATGAAAACCAAATATTTTGAGTATTTTATCAAACCAGATGTTTCAACTCCTCAAAACTTGTTTGGGTCCATAAATAGATCTTTGGAGCTTGCAAATCTTTTGCTCACTCACACTAGATATGAATCCTTTTGGCTGCTTAATGTAAGAATCTGTATGGATTTAAGCATCGCCACTAGTTAAAAAGTTTCCTCATAATCAATTACTTTCTTTGGAGTATAACTTTTTACAACCAGACGTACTTTATAGGTAGCTACTACATCTCCATCTACTCCAAGCTTTCGCTAATAGACCTATTTGCAGCCAATGAGAATAGTTCCCTATGGTGGGTCTACCAAGGTCCAACCTTGTTGGAGTATATAGAGTCCATCTTGGATTGCATAGCTTCTTACCACTTCTCCAAGTTGATGTCAGACATCGCCTCTCTATAACTTCTTAGATCATTATCCAAGAGGAGTCTGTCTTCTTTATTTTCTAACATAAGCTATATCTATCAAGTATCCTTAAGTCCCTTTCAAATCTTTGAAGAGGTTGTGGCTCAAAGGGCCCAACATCAGCTAGTGCGTCATCTACTGCAATAGTTGGGACGTTCTGTGGTTCTTGAACTTTTTCAAGTTCCATGACCTTTTCACTTTTCTTATTCAAGGAATGTGGCATTCCTTGAAACAAACACCTTTTATTATATGGCATCGTAGAAATAGTATCTAATAAACTTCTTTGGATACCCCATAAACATGTATAAGCTAGATCTCATATCCAACTTATCTCCCACTTGCTACTTTACATAAGTAGCACGTCCCCATACCCTATGGTATTCATAAGTAGATGTCTTACCACAACATATCTCATATGGTGTTTTAGGCACGGCTCTAGATGGTACCTTATTTAATAGACATGTCGCTATTTTTAAGGCATAGCCCCAGATGAAAGAGGCAATGAAGTAAAACTCATCATAGATCAAATCATGTCCAACAAGGTTCGATTCCTACTTTACGCAACTCTGTTAAGTTGAGGAATAGCATGAGGAGTCCACTATGAGAGAATCCCATTCTCTTTTAGATAATTTAAAAACTCTATGCTTAAGTATTCACCTCCTCGATTTGATCAAAAAGATTTTATACTTAAACCAGTTTGTTTATCTACTTCACTTCTAGATTCTTTGAACTTTTCAAAGACTTCAGACTTATACCTTAAAAAGTACACATAACCATACCTAGAGAAGTCATCAATAAAGGTTAAGTAGTTATATTTTCCTCGGGCACTAATACTTAGTGGCTCGCATACATCTGTATGGATCAAATCTAATAGATGTTTGGCTTGCTCCACTTATCTAACAATGGAGATTTAATTATTTTTTCTTTGAGGCAGGACTCACATATTGACAGTTCTTGCTTATTCTTTAGGTCAAGCAATTGTGTCAACTTGTTAATCTTTTTCTCAAAAATATGCCCTAATCTTTTGTGTAATAGGCTCATGAAATTATAATTATCTAATTTTATTTTATTTTGTTAAATTGTGAGAATGGAGTTAAGGGGAATATTAGTTTATAAGCAAGTCATCAAAGAACCTGAATAGATAAAATTAGATCATTTGAAAATAGAATAATTTTCATTCTCAATGGTAAATCTAAAACCTTCTCTATCCAAAATCGAAATAGAGACAATGTTCTTAATAATACTCGACATATAAAGACAACTGTTCAAAACTATTACAAAGTCATTCTCAAAAGAAAGAATAACGGTGCCTATAGCCAATGCAGTAACCTTTGTTCTATTCCCCATCCTTAGGACTATCTCTCCTCCATCTAGTTTCCTACTTCTTGCTATTATCTACAAATAATTTCAAATATGTGAACAACAATCAGTATCTAAATACCCAAGAAGCATCGTTAATTGATAAGTTAACTTCAATAAAATAGATACATGAACTCTTTAGGCTTTCACACCCTAATTTTATGAGTCCATAAAATATTTTTATTGGTGGTCAACTCTTTGATGATTATATCATTATATAACCCTCAAGTTTGTTTTGCCTTACCTCTTCCCCTATACCCCAATTTTATGAGCCTATATGGTACTAAGTGTCAAAAAGCACACATCAAATATTCGTGTAGATAGAGCATCAAGATGTCCAATGACTCATGGCCAACATAATCACGAGTTCATCCAACGAGTATCTCTATACTTGGTAGAGATCACAACTTGCCAACACAAAACCACCCCATGACTTATGGCCAGTGATCAAGTATGGTAGCGTCATCATGTCTCTACCTTTGATAGTAGGCATGAAATGATAGATCCTACCTAACTTGTCCATTTTGGTTTGAAATCAAAAAATTCTCTTTAAGTTTAAAAAACATAGGGGTTTTTCAATTTTTCCAAGACTTCATCAATTAAATAACTAAGTGGGTTATTTATTGCTTATGTGCACAAGTAAAAACATTAAATCAAATCCAAACATACATCCTATGCAAAAAGTAATGGGATGATCATGGCCAACCTATGTGACCTGTTTGAGCCAATAAACGGGTCAAGGTCAATCTAAGGGTAGAAGTATAAAGAACTATTCTATCACATTTCATTTTTATACCCATACATTTATGGGCCTTGAATCTCCTATTCTATTATAATTGCATTTAATAACCCATAGAAGTATGGGCCTTTAGGCTTCAAACGTCCTTCATTTATAAAATTAAAATAGAAATTCACATTCTATTATACTCGCTTTGTAATAATCTAAATGCAATACAAAAATAGAATAAGAGGCTCGTAGGTCTCGAAAACCCAAAGATAATTAAAAACATCCAATCACATTGATCATAGGCCCATGATCATGCCTAAATAAAACATGCAATAAATATTTATCACATGAATTTTAAAATAAATATATTTACCAAGTTGTTAAACAATGCATTTTCAAGACTTGGACATAATTTTTTATTTTATGAAAAATAATTTTTTCAATATTTAAAATTAATAATTAATTTAAATCAATAAAATAGAATATTTATTAAATTGCATATAAACAAACTGTCCGACCGCACAACGTGCAACCAAATGATGAATTACCATTGAGTAGAATATTCACTGTCGGGCTAGAACCAGCCCCTGCACGCAGCAGGCTGCTGCGTGGCAGCCATTGCCCGTGCACATTGCGCATAGCAGTATGCACGTGCAACAATCACCCATGCTACTACTACCTCGCAGTGCACAAGCCTGTGTGCCACGTCAAATTGCATCGTGTGCTCCGGTTTGTGCATTTACATAAATATTTTAATAAATTTAATATATTTTACATGCAATTAATAAAATCAATTATGCCTAAAAACTGAAATACAAAAATAACAATACATGTTCATCAAATAAACATATAGATTGAATCACATCAACTGTTAATAACACAATCGTGGCTCTGATACCACTGTTGGGTTGACTATTATCAAGGGGTAAACGCTATGGAAATTAAAATTTTCAAAAAAAACATACAATAATGTTTTTTGCATTACCCTCCATTTTGCAGCGATTCTAACGATCAGTGTTGTTGACTATTTAATAAATAGAATATAAATATAGTGATGATTTAATTCATTACCTTTTTCTTGATTCTCCAATTTAGTGCAAGGCTTGAGGCAATCAATTATCGGATTGTTGTGAAACTATCACCAAGGAGTCCACACGTCCTCCCTATAAAGAAGTCCACACCTTGGACTAGAATAATCGAAAACAAAAAACTTGCTAGTGTTCTTTGTTTTCTTTTTCAAGCCTAAAAGGGAGTGAATACTAATCTTTAATCCAACCAGTGGAATCAAAGATTAAGTGTTTATTGTTATTGTTCTTAATCTAACTAGTGGAAGAAGAACAATACACTAGCATATTTGAAGAACAAAGAAGGAAAAAGAAAAGAGAAAGAAAAATATTTTTTTCTTTTCTTAGTGATGGCCGAATTTTTAAGAAAGTTAAAGAGTGTGGGATTTTTGTCTTCAATCTTCTATTTGTATGGTGGCTAATAAAATTAGGTCAAATCTAATATTAGCCACACATGTTGATTTAATTGTTTGGAAAGTCTAACTTTCATAACAAACCAAATCCACATCATTCCAAAATTCCCTCTTCCTTCTATCCTTAATAGTCGAAAATATGGCCTAAAATGGCCACAAATTTTCAGCCCCCTCTCTCCTTCAAATACATTGAATCTATCTGATAAAATTATTCTTAATATTTTATATCAATTAAATAAGAAAAACTATTTTTTCCTATTTAATTTAATTTTTTTAATATAGTGGACTTCTGCTAATGAACCATTTTTAAGTTGGACTTAGACTTCATCAAGCACATTAATTAATCCAATTAATTAATTAGCCCAAGTTCAATTAATTTATCCAATCAATTAAATATTTCACTCCAAATTATATTCTCAATCTTATTAGGTCCAATTAAATAATACTATTATTTAATTAGATAATTAACTCAACTAATTTGAATTAATTTAATCCTTAATTAATTAATTAACTAATTATATCCAACTCTTTGAATTAATTTTAGACTAGATGTTATTCATTCCAAATTATGTGTGACCCTTTAGGTTCACTACTAAACTGGTAGTGGATTGTAACTTATGAATAATTATTATTATAATTAAGTAGTCTAATTAATTAATCCGCTTGGAATTAACTCTTTAAAACCAAAAACTTCACTATGCATGAAAACACTTAGTAAGTAATCATGGCAAACTAGTCTTAGGTTAAAAAATAAGTGATCCTATTTCAATTATAAATACCATGCACGTAAGATCCTTTTGTTAAATAAAAGTCAAAACCCTAATTAACTCAATAATTATAATTTCATTTCAAGTTCCAATGATGCTTGATGAATTGTTAGAAACCCTTTTCTGACATTTATCACACCTTGGCCAAGGATTTTAGAATCATAAATTATGAAAATATAGGAGATTCACTTGTTCTACCAGACAATGGTGAATCTTTGGTTGGCCACTCATTAACCTCCATATATGTAGATTCAATAACTAATGTAATCTATTTGTGATTGTCAGGCAATCAGAGATACACACGTACAAGATTACTCTAGTGCCTCAAGTCAAAGGACTAGTCGATCACTATCGTAATATTGACAGGTGCATATTTTGATATATTTTTGTATCAAATATTTTATACTATCCTTACTTTATTCTTATTAATATTATAGTTTTTTTAATATTTTGTGGTAGGGAATCAATAAAGAAAAAGAGATAAAAAAGAGCCAAAATAAAATCGAAGAAGATAACACTTTTCGTAAGCAAGTTGGGAGATAATATTTCATTAGATCAAAAAAGCATCACAGTTAGAAGAAAAGGGCCTTTTTTTGTCTAAGTCCATCATGTGTATATCAAAATATATGCAATGAATCACTTGAACTTTGCAAGTGATTGTTGGGCATGCATTAAATTCAAAATAAGCATGTTTCCAAACTTGTGCAGTTTTTTGTATTTTGTGCATAACTCTATGCTCAAATGCCTTATGGACCTAATTATTTCTTTATTTGAATGCCAAGAGATAGAATACAATTTTGTTGTTGGAAGCTTAGCCTATTTCAACTATGATTATAGTAGAAAATCCGTCCAAGTGTGTGCATTTGGAAGGATCTATCTATGCTAACATATTTCCTTAAATCAAGTATAACATTCCCCCTAGTAGTTAGAATTAGGTGATTCAAGTGGAAAACTAAAGCTAATAAACAAATCTACAACTTTACTATTGATCACTTTTCCAAATTCAGCTGATTTTATGGAGACAAATGTGTGACAAAATGTAGATTTGAAAAGGACATGTGAATTTAGAGCACATTTGAAGTTAATTTGGAGTGCATTTGGAGTGAATTTGTAGATGCCAGTTTTAGCACTGTTCTACTATAAATAGGGACTCTTTGATGGCATTCAAGACACACAAAAACCCTTAGAGGGGAAAATAAAATTTCATTGTTGTCTTTCTTTAGGCTAAGTTTTCTAGTAGTAATGTAAGTTTTCTAATAGTAATAGAAATATATTCTCTAGTTTTTCTTCTCTTTTTAGTCTTTTCTAATTTTATTATGTCTTTCTAAATTTCATTTAAGTTGAGGAGAAAAGGTGAAGCTCTTGATGGAGGAAGATGAATGGTTAGAAAGGTGCACAATATTCAGGTGTGTTGTTTTAGTTTTTAAATTTTGTATTGAAACCCTCCTTATTTTATGGTGATTTTTTATTTATGTATCACTAATGGTACAACAAATACTTTGGTTCATTTAGCATATTATATGGTTCTACTCTACCGACTGCTAATGTGAAACCTTGATTTGTTGTAGATAAAGTTGTACATAAATACTTGATCCCATAAATAAGTGTTAGTGTTAAAACCCTCCTTGTTTAGTGGCAATTCTTGATTTATGTATCACTAATGGCACAACAAATACTTGGCTTATTGTACTGTTCTATCCCACTGACTGCTAACGTGAAACCTTGATTTGTTGTAGACAAAGGTATGCATAAATACTTGATCCCATAAATAAATATTGGTGTAAAGAGATAATTTGTAAACAGTAAGAAAATATCATGATTACCTCAATGCATGAGTTATTTGATAACATTTTTCCATTGGAACCTTCATTTTGTATGGATTTCAATTTTGGTATTTAAAAGAGGTAAAAAGAATAAATAATCGTTCTTTTATCCAAAACTCAAGATCAGATCTCTAATCCTCAATACTTTTATTACTTTGATTTCTTAGTTATAATATATGTTTGTTATATTCTAAACCACATTTAGCTCATTTTTAAGAAATATAAACCCAAAAACTTCAAACAACTTCCCTGTGGATTGAACTCGCACTCCCAAGAAATTTATTACATGACTCAACCTGCACTTGGGTTTGCAACTTTAAAGTTTTAGCAAGTTTTTGGCACCGTAGCTGGAGAAGGCAATGTAAGTATTCAGGTTTGTAAATATTTTCCCTTTGTAAATATTATGTGATTATATGTCCATATGGTATCATAGTCATAATTCTCATCGTTTAGTTAGAAATAATTCTAAAACTTTATTTGAAAATTTATTTGAGTCACCTCTGCACACTTTCTCCATGGGTGAAAATGAAAGTGTCCAGGATGAAAATGAAAATAAATAGGTACGTACCATGCATTATAACTTGCAACCTTCTCGAAATTATTCTCCTTCTTGTTTCATTTTTCCTCTCTATGCAACTAACTTTTAATTCAAGTTAGGTATGATCTCTTTACTTTCTAATTTCCATGGTTTAGACTCTGAAATCCCTTACTTGCATCTAAAAGAATTTGATAAAGTTTGTGCCACTTTTGAAGATCAAACTTGTACAAATGAGATCGTTAAGGTCAAATTATTTTCTTTTTCTTTAAAAGATAAAGGAAAAACTTGGCTTAACTCTTTAAAACCTAAGTCAGTTGGCACTTGGCAAGAAATGCAAGTTAAATTTTTTAAAACTAATGCTTTGAAAAGACAAATCCAATTTTTTCTCAAAATTCTAATAAAGCTTTCTTTAAATGTTAGGAAAGATTTAAAGATTTGTTGAATTCATGCCCACATCATGGTTTTGAAAAATAGCACTTAATTAGTTTCTTTTATTGAAGGTTTAACTTCTGAAACAAAATAATTTGTTGAAATAATGTGTAATGGTGAGTTTCTTGATAAAAAACCTAATGAAGTGCTAGAATATCTAGACAATTTGGCAGAAAACTCTCAATCATGGTATAGTGTTAATTCTTCCAATGGTTTTATTAGGTCTAATCTTACTAATAGTAACAAAGGAAAAGATTACCTTAGTCAAGAAGATGATCTAAATGCTAGGATTGCTAGTTTATCAAGAAAAGTTGAAGCCACGGAACTTAAAAAAGTAAAGAAAATCATATATGTTCAAGATGAAGCAGTTTGTGGCATTTATGAACTTGTTGGACACTCCACCAATGAATGCCCAAATATTCCAGCACAAGAAAATGTCATGAACACATTCAAAAAGCCTTTTCATTCTCTGTATTCTAAAACTTACAATCTATAATGGAGAAATCATCTCAATTTTAGTTAGCAAGATGAGAACTGTGCTCAACAGCAACATTCACAAAAGCCACCAAAACCTTCATTCTTATCCAACTCCACATACAAAATCCCTTGAGGAGACTTTGAAAGAATATATGTATAGATAAACAAATATCAATAACCAAACTTCACAAGCTATTAATGAGATCAAAAGCACAATTTCGACACTGACAGCTTCTTTGCATACTCATGAAAAAGGTAAATTTCCTACACAACCTCAACCTAATCCTTCCACTCAGTGTTATGTTTCTTCTTTAGCTAAAAATTCAATCAATGAGGTTAATTCAGTCACAAGTCTTCGGAATGAAGAAGTTGTTGACAAGACTATTCATTCCAAGAAGAAAGTTTCTAATCCACCTTCAGAAATGAAGAATGAAAATAGTATTGACGATGAAGGTAAGTTTAATGAAGGTGAGTTTGAAAATGATGAAAAAGAAAAATACTCACCTCTAGCTCATTTTCCTTAAAGATTGCAGCTGAATCGAAAGTTGAACTCAAATGCTGAAATCTTTGAAGTTTTAAAACAAGTTAAGATTAATATTTCATTTTTAGATGCAATCAAGCAAGTTTCACCTTAGGTCAAATTTTAGAAAAATTTGTGTACAATCAAAAGAAAACATCATGTATAAAAGAAGGCATTTTTAACTGAAAGTGTCGTTCAATCATTCAACGATTCACTCCACCCAAGTACAAAGATCCAAGTTGTCCAACTATTTAATGTACCATAGAAAACACTAGAATAGAGCGTGCTTTGCTTGACTTGGTGCTAGTATAAATCTTCTACATTTCTCAGTTTATGTGCAGTTAAGTTTGAGAGAACTAAAAATAACTATCGTTGTAATTCAACTAGCTGACCGTTTGATTAAAGTTCCAAAGGGAGTAGTAGAAGATATGTTGGTACAAATTTATAAGTTTTACTTACCAATGGATTTCATTATTTTGGACACAAAGCCTATTGCACATACACATGTACAGATTCCTATCATTTTAGGTCATCCTTTTCTTGCAACTTCAAATGCTCTAATTAATTATAGGAATGGTATTTTGAAGTTATCTTTTGAAAATATGACTTTGGAACTAAATGTGTTCAATATTTGTAAGCAACTTGTAGAAGATGTCGAAGTATAGGAAGTGGATTCAATTGAGGAACTTGTTCATGAATATTTTACTTTCACTAATCTTCAGGAAACCAAACAAAAGTATTTATAAAAAGACACACTTTAATATTTTTTTCTAAATTTTCACAAGTACAAGAAAAATAGTTTTGAAAGCCAAAGTTTGAAGAAATTTCATCAACAGTACAATCAATTTCATCAAGTATTAAAGCTCCCATGATTGACTTGAAACCTTTGTCATTTGATTTGAAATACTCTTATTTAGGTGAGAATGAGACTTTTATAGTAATAATTTCTTCTATGCATCCCAAGAAGGTAAGTTGATCGAAACTTTAAAAATGCATAAGAATGATTTAGGATGGACCATTGCTGACATTAAAGGTATTAGTCCTTTAATTTCACACATAACATCTATCTAGAGAAAAATGTTAAATTTTCTAGAGAAATGCACCGAAGGCTAAATCCTAGTATGAAAGAAGTAATGAGAATTGAAGTCATTAAACTCTTAGATAATGGAATCATTTATCCTATTTTTGACAGGAAATGGGTAAGTCTTACTCAAGTTGTACCAAAGAAATCTAGTCAAGAATGAGAATGATAAATTAATTCCAATTAGGACTGTTGTTGGTTGTCAAATGTGCAGTGACTATAGAAAACTCAACTTAGTTACTAAAAAATATTACTTTCCATTACCTTTCATGGATCAAATCTTAGAAAGAGTTGCGGGACATGAATTTTATAGCTTCTTAGATGGATATTATAGGTATAATCAAATTGCAATTGCACTTGAAGATCAAGAGAAAACTACTTTTATATGTCCTTTTGGTACTTTTGCATATCGAATGATGCCTTTTGGATTATGTAATACACCAGCTACAATCCAACGATGCATGCTTAGTATTTTTAGTGACATGGTAGAACATTTTCTTGAAGTCTACATGGATGATTTTTTTTGTTTTTGGTAATTCATTTGATGATTGCTTATCTAATTTAGAAAAAGTTTTGATTAGGTGTGAAGAAAAGAACCTTGTACTCAATTGGGAGAAATACCATTTTATGGTAACAACTGGTAGTGTTCTTGGACACATTATTTCATCAAAGGGCATTGAAGTAGACTAATTGTCAATTTGTCAATACCAAAGTTTGTGAAGGAGGTAAGATCATTTTTAGGACATGTTAGTTTTACAAAAGATTTATCAAAGATTTTAGTATAATATTTAAACCTTTGTGAAATCTTCTAACAAAAGACACTAATTTTGAATGGACTGAAAGTTGTGAAATTGCTTTTGTTAAGCTTAAAATCATACTTACGTCTGCTCCAATCATGCAGCTTTCATATTGGACTTTACTTTTTGAAATAATGTGTGATGCCAGTGACAATGTTGTTGGAGCTATTTTAGGACAAAGAAAATATAAGAAACCATATGTCATTTACTATGTAAGTAAAACTTTGAATAGTGCTCAATTGAATTATTCAACAACTTAAAAGGAATTACTTGTTGTAATTTTTGCATTGGATAAATTTTGATCTTATCTTATTAGCTCACCAGTTGTTATTTTTAGTGATCATGCAGCTTTGAAATATCGTTTATGATAACTCATTTCAAACCACACCTATTAATGACACTTTCCCTAATGAACAACTATTTATGTTTCTATTTTACTTGGTTTGCTGACATTATTAATTTTCTTATGATGGGAAAGATTCCACCGCATTGGAATTCCCAAGATAAAAAGAAGTTTTTAACCGAGGTGAAAAGCTTTTATTGGATGATCCATACCAATTCTAATATTATCCTGATCAAATCTTTTGGAGATGCGTACCTGACAATAAGAAAGGTAATATTCTTAAATTTTGTACTGAGGAACATGTGATGGTCACTTTTCGGCAAAGAAAATCACTGCAAATATCTTGCAATAAGGATTTTATTGGCCAACTATTTTCAAAGACACTTACATATTTTGCAAAAGTTGTGAAAATTGTCAAAAGTTAGGATCCATTTCAAAACAAAACATGAAGCCCCTACACCCCATCCTAGTGATCGAAATCTTTGATTGTTGGAGTGCTGACTTCATGGGACCATTTCCATTATCATTTGGTTTTATTTACATATTGGTCGCTATAGATTATGTTTCAAAATTGATCGAGGCAACTCCCTATAGAAACAATGATAAAAAGTATTTTAAGTCAATTTGGAATTCCTCAATCTATTATCATTGATGAGGGAAAACATTTTTGTAATAAAGTTTTTGGAACTTTAATGAGGAAATATGGAATTAAATATAAAGTTGCAACCCCTTATCATCCTCAGACAAATGGACAAGTTGAACTTACAAATAGAGAGATAAAATAAATTTTGGAGTAGATAGTTAACCCAAATCATAAAGATTGGTCTCTTAGACTTACCAATACACTTTGGGTATATAGAACTACTTTTAAAATATCATTAGGCATATCTCCTTATAGGATTGTTTATGGAAAACCTTGTCATTTACCTCTTGAACTTGAACATAAAGCTTATTGGGAGATCAAAATATTTAACTTCAACCTTGATAAAACTTCAAAATTGTGCAATTTGCAAATCAATGAACTTCAAGAACTGAGAAATGATGCATATGAGAATTCAAATATTCATAAAGCAAGAATCGAAGAATTCCATTATAATAAAATTTTAAGAAAAATATTTTGGGTTGGTCAAAAGGTTTTGCTTTATAATTCTCGATTGCATTTATTTCCTGAAAAATTGAGATCAATGTGGAGTGGTCCTTTTGTTGTAAAAGAGATATATCCTTATGGGTGATTGACATTGAGAATCCTAGAAATGGTAATGTATTCAAAGTAAATGGACAAAGAATTAAACCGTTTCTAGGGAATCAATTTTCACAAGAGAAATTTTTTTTTTCTTTTTAACACTTGTTATGATTAGTATGTGTATATATATATACATATTTTCTCTAACTTTGTTTATTTTGTAAGATTTTTCTTTTATTTGTTCTTTTATTTTCTTCCCGATTAAGTGGCGGATAATGGTAATCCGTGGCTATTGAAGTCGAATTTATTAGTTTCTCAAACAACTGAAATCTCTATACTAATTTTCTCTCTTTTCTCATTCTTTTTTATTGTTCTTTTCAAAATGGATGACATTCTTATAACTCTCAAGAAATAATTTCTTTTTCTTCCTAAAAATATAATTTTAAAATTTTATAAAACCAAGATTAAAAGAATAAGGATGCTTTTGCATAAGGGCATCCCGGGAACATATAATGGATAATTGAAGCAAAGGTAAGAGTAGCAGGTGAGTTTTCAAACTTGCTTACTAGATAAATGTCTAGTTTTGGTAAAAACACATATTCAAAAACACAAAGGGAGAAAAAAATACAAGTTTGTCACAAATGTGTTTGATAGACTTGCAACATAAAGTGTCGTTCCTTAGGAATGATTTCTAAAAATCAAGAAGATAAAATTCAATTTATTATGGATAGATTGAGTAAGGAGTCTATAGATGATATTATATTGACTCTTGAGATGCATTCATGTAATTAGTATAATGTGCAATTCTTGATTTATGGAATCACTTCCGGATGAATATGAGCGTTATAGTCTTGAGAATGACATTAAAAGACCATATTTGCCAGTTTATAAGAAAACTGGATGGAAAGCATATTCTCGACCTGTAGAGGGTGTTTAAGTCATTACTACACTTAAAAACAGAGGAAGATGTGAGCCACAGTCATAACTACATGTACATTCACATGTAAGTAGCAAATTTTCAAATTTTGTGTCCATATTTTCAACCTTTCTAATAAAATAAAAAGACGTACAATAAATACATTTCCTATTCACATATCAATAAATAACACCATACTTACACCATTTTTTCACAACTCACTTTTTAAGAAAAATAGAAAGGTCTTCCAATCGCAAGTTCAACTATATTTGTGTCTTTTGTGGAACCAATCCAGAAAAATGGTGAGCTTATAGGGGTAACCAATAACTGTGGTAGAAACTTAGCAAAAAAAAAATCATTTAGCGTATGGGGGAAGCAGCCTGGGGTTAATGGGGAGTATTGCTACTTCTTCTCATGTAGGAGTCAAAGTTTTAGGATTTATCCAAAAACCTTTAACATTGTGAAATATCACAGGTATAACCATTGGAGATGAGCTAAAAGTGTTACATATTTAAGAAAGAATGCCTAACATGTTAAATAATATGGATGCATTCATCACTCTACCTAGCAGTTTTGGTATAGTAGAGGAATTATTACAAGTTGTCTTTTGGGATAAATCAACATTCTCCATAAACCTGTAGGTATTCTTAATGTTAATGGTTTCTTTGATTATTTGCTATCTTTTGTAGATCATGTTGTAGAAAAAGATTTTATTTCACCATCGGCGAGACAAATTCTCATTTCTGCTCCAACACCTGACCAACTGATTGATCAACTTCTAGCATATGTGCCAGAACCTGATCCAGCATTGGCTCGTGTGGATTAGTCCAACAAAGACAATGGTAAAAAATGTAAAATGAATTTGACTCTCAGGCTGTGAAATTTATCCTTAATAGTTTCAACTAATAGTGTACATTTTATGTTGTTTCAGCTTTATTTTCCAATAAGTCACATTTTTGGTAATATCTTCTAAACTCTACTTTCCTATATATTTTAGACATTGTGGATAATGTCTCAATTCGGTTAGGGGAGGGGATAGTTGATATCATGTATTTTGTGTTCAATGTGTGTTTTTCTAGTTTTTTTTAAACAAAAAAATCAAACATGTTTTCTTTTGGGTATGTTGAAACCATGAAAAAAGGGTGGTAGAGTAAATGAAAAAATAGGAGTGCATCTACGACTTAATTTTTTTGCATAACATGACAAGTTTGTGAATTGTCAAATTTTTTGAGTCGTAGATGTTCTTCATACTTTAATGATTAAAATTAAGCACGGATAATATGGTTTGATTGATGATGGGTGTTGTTTTGGATTTTGATGTTGTTCTTTGATTAATATATTTTTTTAATAATTATACTAATTTTTTTTACACAAATAGTTATGTTATTCGATATGGAGACAAACATGTCAAAATAAGTAGTTCTTATGTCCTCGCTTTAATCATCACTTAGATTTTCGACATGAATGCGTTGACTGTTAGAACTTTTCCTTTTGATCTGTCGAGGTGAACGACTGATTCAGCACCATTTAAAAAATAATTAAGGCATTAGACTTTCTAGCACCATGGTCAAATCTGTTTGTTCTCCATGTGATGTTACAAGAGAACATCCCCCTTAATGAGCTACTTTGAGCCTTTCAATAAACAAGTATCTTTTTTTGGTAATTATATTTTTTTACCTAGCCTAAATACACTATTATTTTACCCTTGTTCTAAAAATAATTTGGAGTTTAAGAGACATTTCATTGACAAGGTGAGCTTGCAAAAGAAATTCGAGTTGGAATAGAAAATAAGTGTGGGGGAGTTTTTCTTATTAAAAAAATAAACAAAAATTGCAAAGTATTAAAAATATTATGAGTTGCAACTAAAAATGGGATGTTGTAAAATCAATAAGAATGATGAAGAATGGTCCAATTCAATAACAATAGGCATCGGTGTTGAAATTCGTGTAGATGAAACACCTAATGTAATACGTGCAGATGCAATACCTAATGAAATATGTGTAGATGCAATACCTTTATTGGCCACTCATTAATCTCTATATATGTAGATGCAATACCTTTATTGGCCACTCATTAATCTCTATATATGTAGATGCAATACCTAATGTAATCTCTTTGTGATTGTAAGGCAATCAAAAAATACATCAAAGTAAGACCTGACACATACAAGATTACTATGGTGACTCAAGTCAAATAACTAGTCGGGCACTATCGTAACATTAATAGGTGCATATTTTGATATATTTTTATATCAAATCCTTTATACTTTTCTTTCTTTATGTTTGTTAATATTATAGTGTTATTAATGTTTTGTATTAGGGAATCAATGAAGAAAAAGAGATCAAAAAGAGCTAAAATAAAACCGAAGAAGATAACACGTTTCGTGAGCAAGTTGGGAGATAATATTTCATTGGATCAATGAAGCATCACAATTAGAAAAAAAAAGGATAAATTTTTTTTGTCTAAGTCCATCATGTGTAGATCAAAATATATGCAAGAAATCACTGGAACTTTGCAACTGATTGTTAGGCTTGCAATAAATTCAAAATAAGCACGTTTCCAGTTGTATAGTTTTTGTATTTTGGACATAACTCTATGCTCAAAGGTCCTATGGACCTGATTCTTGCATCTTTTAAAATCTAAAAGATAGAAATACAACTTTGATGTTAGAAGCTCAGCCCAATTCATCCTTGATTATAGTAGAAAATTTGTCCAAATATATGCATTGGAAATAATCTATCTATGCTGACATATCTCCTTAAATAAAGCATAACTTTCTACCTAGTAGTTGGAATTAGGTAATTCAGGTTGGAAAATGAAGTTATAGATAAATTTACAAAATTTTGTTTGATGACTTTTCCAAATTCAGTTGATTTCATAGAGAAAAATGTATGAGAATATTCAGATCTGAAAATGATATGTGAATTTAGAGCATATTTGAAGTTAATTTGAAGTGCATTTGAAGTGAATTTGGATATGCCAATTTAGACACTCTTCTACTATAAATAGGGGCTTTTGAATGGTATTCAAAACATATAAAAACCTTTAGAGGGGAAATAAAGTTTTATTTTTATCTTTTTAGGCTAAGTTTTTTAGTAGTAATATAAGTTTTCTAGTAGTAATAGAAATATATTCTCCAATTTTTCTTCTCTTTTCAATCTTTTCTACTTTTATTATGTCTTTCTAAATTTCATTTAAGCTGAGGAGAAAGGGTGAAGCTCTTGATGGAGAAAGAGGAACAGTTATAAATGTGCATAATGTTCAGGTGTGTAGTTTTATTATTTTAATTTTTGATTGAAACCCTCCTTGTTTAGTGGTGATTCTTGATTTATGTATCACCAATTACATAATAAATACTTGAGTTCATTTAGCTTATTGCACGATTCTACCCCCACCAA
Organism: Paulownia fortunei; assembly: GCA_019321725.1. Taxonomy (NCBI): domain Eukaryota; kingdom Viridiplantae; phylum Streptophyta; class Magnoliopsida; order Lamiales; family Paulowniaceae; genus Paulownia; species Paulownia fortunei. The sequence continues at coordinate 15,084,097 of CM033105.1, read as the reverse complement.
CTACTAATATGAAATCTTGATTTGTTGTAAACAAATGTGTGTATAAATACTTGATCCCACAAATAAGTATTGGTGTTAAGAGATAATTTGCAAACAGTAGGGCAATATCATAATTACCTTAATTCATGAGCTATTTGATAATATCTTCCCATTGGAACCTTCATTATGTATGAATTTCAATTGTAGCATTTAAAAGAGGTAAAATAAATAAATAATCATTCCTCTATCCAAAACTCAAAAGTAAAACCGTAATCCTTAGTATTTTTATTATTTTGATTTCTTAGTTATAGTATAATTATTTTTATATTCTAAATCATATTCAGCCCATCTTTTAAGAAATATAAATCTAAAAACTTCAAATAACTTTCATGTGGATCGACCTCGAACTCTCGAGAAATTTATTACTTGACACAACCTACACTTGAATTTGCAACCTTAAAGTTATAGCAAACATAGAGATTCTTAAATTTCACTAATAAATTTTCCAATTAAGAATTTCTGGCAAGTCAATTCAATGTACTTATTATCTAACAAGCACCTGCATACATACACTTACGTCATCATGCTAATGCCTATGAAATGAGACATCCTCGTCTTAGGAACATGTATCATATGCACAAGTTTTATTGGGCTATTTGATGTCTCATCTCAAAAAGTCCTTGACTCGAAACTTATTTAAGATCAAAGCCTTATAGGCATGTTCCATGATCGTCATCACATGCGCGACTATGTTCTGTAGCTAAATATGGTCTAAGGACTTTATCTAATGTGTAGAAAGAAAAATACAAGACATAAGATAAAAAAAGTGTATTTTATATTAATATGATTCCCAATAAGAATATTTTACAAAAGATAAGAGTACAATACACCCAATTTAATTGGAGCACTGGGCATCCTACTCTAACACAAGTCACCAACAAAATTCATCTACAATTAGAATAAAGCACTCTACGGACTGAAACAAGTACCTTGATATGATACCCTCTTTATATTTCTAATATATAAAGGCTTCATTAAAGGTAAAGTAGAACTGACCTTATTTAAATTACATCACAAATATGATATTTTGCTTGTTCAATTTTACATTATTGATATCATCTTTGGTTGTACTAACAAAGAATTTTGCCAGATTTTCTCTAAGCTAATGCAAAAAACATTGAAATGAGCATGATGGGTGAGTTGAATTTCTTTCTTAAACTTTAAGCTAAGCAGCTGAGTGAAGGAGTATTCATCAATTAAGCTAAATATACGAGGACATAATGATTGGAATGGAAAATTTTACTCCAGCGAAGGCTCTAATGGGAACACATACTAAGCTAGATGTAACTGGTAAATCAGTGAATGTGATGATATATCGATGTTTGATCAGCTCACTTCTCTACTTAACTGCTAATAGACCTGATATAATATTTATTTTTGGTATGTGTGCACGTTATTAATCCGATCCCAAAGAATTGCACTACAATGAGGCAAAAAGAACTCTGAAGTATTTAAAGGAAATACTCAATGTGGGACTTTGGTACCTTAGAATTCTACTTTTAATCTCATTTGGTATTTAGATGCAGATTATGCAGGTTATAAGCTTCACAGGAAAAGCACTAGTAGAACATGTTAATTTTGAGGTGGTTGATTCTTATCTTAGTTCAACAAGGAACAGACATCCATAGTTATATCTACAGCAGGGGCAAAGTATATTGTTATAGGAAGTTGTTGTGCTTAGATCCATTGCTGCATCAACAGCTAATCGTAATCTAGTACTTCACTCGAGAACAAAACATATTGACCTCAGACATAATTTCATCAAAGACCACATGGAAAGAAAGAACATGCTCATTAAATGCATCAACTTTGAGAATCAATTGGCTGACATTCTTCTAAACACCCCGCCCCCCCCCCCCCCCCGCGCGCGAATCTAGGTTTGTCTTATTACGCAAAGAACTGGCCATGCTTGATTTAAAGGCTATTTAGTTTTATTTCCAAAATAGTATCTTTCCAACTTTTACTAATTGAAATTTAAAAATACATTGGTTACTCATTTTCATAAAAAATGCAACTATTTTATTTTCAAATTTTATTTTCAAACCTACTAATATTTCACGTCTTTTCATGCACCTATCAAATTTATTTTCAAACTTATTAATATTTTACTTCTTTTCATACATAAAATATGATAAAATAAATATATTTTTATTTTCAAACCTATATAGTTTACGTAGAAATATAACTAATTTAAATATATTTTTATTTTTATACAAAAAACTAGTGAAAATATTTTCAACCCTTGAAATGTTGAAAATAAAACTAAACATACACTTAATTTTTAGATGGGCATGCAATTCAGGGGGGATGTACTACTTCTAGTCATCTATTGAGATGAGAGATATTTTTTTGGATTATTATTTTATGGTCTATGTTAACTTGCAGTTGATTTAAAATCATTAATTACATGTCATTTTTCCAGCAAGTCTTTCATTCTTTGAAGTCAATCTCACAACTTTCAAAATGTAGAATAATAGAGTTGATGAGTAGAGAGATGATGGAGAGTTCAAGACCAAGACACCTAAGTCGGGATACTTAGAGAGGCCAAAGTTTTCGACGAAGTGAGGACATAAGCAAATAAATGAGAATTCAAGTCACTTAAAAAATCGTAGAGTCAGCCAAGTGTAAGAGCTTATCAGGAAAGTAATAAGATTCTGAGAAATAGTCGACTCCAAAACCATAGTAATACACTTAATGGGATTAAGGGGTCACAAAGGAGTGAGGACACGTGTACCTTCAAAGGATACATCTGTAAAGTGATACTTTTATCACTTTATAAAATAAAAAGCTATCGGAGTGAACTCTGACACGTGTGGGAAGAGTTTGAATTAGGATTTATGTCAGATAATTTTGTTGGGTTCACAAATACCAGGATACTATGCACAAGAGAAATTTAAAATGTTAACAAGGTATAAAACATATTACATATGTATTATCCTAAACTTGGTATTTATTGTGGTTATTGGTAAGCATTCTAAATTAATCCTTAACTAATTAAAAGGGATTCGCAAAGTATACCTAAAGCACTCCTACTAAATTAGAGTATGAAGCAATTTAAATTGGTACCTTTTTGTGAACACTTCACTATAATTCCAAATTGATTGGCCTTACAACTCCAAATATATCCCCTCTAAACATATCCATATGTTGAAATTTCTACACCAATTGAATTTATGCTAGTAATCCCAAAAGCCTATTCTTATTCAAGAATTTGTGAAGTTCAATTTTTAATTCAACTTCTAAAAAGAATAGTTGAAATTATAATCAAAAGGATCCACCTTTTGATGGAAAAAAAGAATCAAAGACAAGAAGAAAGAGGTGTTTTTTTTTCACTAAAATTGGCCGAATTCCTCTGTTTTCTCTACTGCAAAATTCGACCAAGGGGGTCCTTATGTAGGACTCCCCTACCCAATCGTTACTAAGGTTTGACAAGGTTCTTTTCTTAGATTCCTTCATTCCATCAAATTCTAAGACAAGTTTAATTCTTATAATTAAATTTCTTAAGGGGCATTCTATGAGCCCATCAACTAGGGCTTAGATTTATAATTAGATCCAATTAATCGATAACCATCAATTAAAAGCTCAACATATTTAATTGATCTAATTAATTAATTAATTAGTTTTAAGTTGGGCTCGCTAATCATATTAGAACTTATTAATATTTTTATTATTTAATATGCCATATTAATTAATCAATATGATTGATTAACTTGATCATTTGTAGGAATCCTAATCATACTAAGTCTAATTAAATAATCACATTATTTAATTTGATAAATTGATATAATTCCTCAAATTAATGTATATCTTACTTATTTAATTGATCATATCAATTAATTATTTAATCCACATGAGCTCCCTAATCTTATTAGATCCAATTAAATAATCATATCATTTAAGTGATATATTAATTTAACATCTTAAATTAATTTGAGCCTAAAATTAATTAATCTCCATTAATTAATTCAATCCAACTCCTTGAATAAATTCTAGATAGAAATGTACTATTTTCAAATGATAGTGTGACCTCTTAGGTTCATCAATAAATAGCATCAGGCTCGAAACTCCTATGACTTGCTTGAATAACTACTTTAATTATTTTGATTAATTAATTAATTAATTAATCTTTTTAGAATTTACCCCTTAATTTGAAGAACCCACTACTCATGGGAATCATCTAGCAATGGATTAACTACCAAGATATAGATGAAGTAGTAAACTTATAGCAATTATGAATCATCATGCAAGTACATTCCTTATGTCTCCTAATTTTTATTAAGTTTAGGACATGGATTACTAGTCGAAATTCTACTTGACTTAATAATTATGGTGCATTCTCAAATCAAGTTGACTCCATGATGAATCATTAAAAAACCCTCAGTTAATATCCATCTTGCCTTAGTCAAGGACTTCTGAATCAAGGACAATGGAACATACAGAAATATACCTATTCTTTTAGATATGTGACCGATCTTTTGTTGACCATTCATTAATCTCCATATACGAGGATATTATATCCAACATGTTCCCTTTGTAATTGTCAAGTAATCGAAAAAACATATCAAACTACAATATGTAATGTACAAGATTATCATGGTGTTTCAAGTATAAATACTAAACCATGCATTATTATAATTACGACATTCTCATTCGACGAATAATATTTTCAATTGAGAATTCACAAATAGGGTAGTTTAGTGTATGTGTTCTCAAACAATTACCCGTATACATGCACTAGTATCACCACACTAATATCTATGCAACGAGACATTCTCCTTTCAAGCATGCATCATATATGCTAGTATTATTGGCCTTATCAATATTTGCTCATAATGAATCCTCAACTCAGAACTAGATTTAAGACAAAACTATAGAGGCATATCCATGATTGTTATCATATGTGCAATCATGCCCTACAGTTAAGTTATGTATGATATAAGGACTTTGTCTAATTAACAAAAAATAATTGAAGATAAAGAATTGCCTATTAAATTAATAAACTTTTGAATAAGATTGTTTGTATAAGAGTATAAAAGATGACCACACTAATTGACTCATCAGGTACTATTCTAATATATTCTTCAGCATGACCTATGTGGGAAGACTGAGTTGGACCTTTGTAAGAAGACCGGTTGCACTATCAAAGGAGTTTGGGGAATGAGAGGCTTAGAATAAATCGTTTACTTAATTCGGGGAACTAAATTGTTGTATTAGAACTAAAGTTATGTACTTGAAAAATAGTTGTAGTAGATTCCTCCTAGAAATTAGAGGTAGAGTGGACGTAGAAAAATTAACCCACATCTGAACCACTATAAACTACTTTATCATTGACTTTTTGCAGTTTTATTGATCTGTTCATACTGCACTAGACAACTTACAAACTATTGCTTGAAGTATTTAAATGTTCAAATATTTTCAGTGCATAATTCTCTAGTTCACTAAATTGTTCTCAAAAGCCTACGCCAATTGGAACAACTCAGTGTGCAAAGCTTTATTTCGCATAACAAAATGACATGACAACACTTTTAAATTATTGAATATAAAATTCTACTTAAAGTTATTATTTGATAGAGTTTAAAATTTTCTGAAAGGTTAGTTTGAACCCTCTTCTCTCCTCTCTAGATACTTTCATACTACTTGAAACCAACACTATTAAAATAGAATATTTCAAGAGTTTTGAGAAATATAACCTGATTTTACTTACTCATCATAAAAATATATACAATTAATACCTAAGAAAATGCTAGGACATTTTGTAAGCTTTGTTTATCTACGCTCTTCTTTCAATATTTCTAATCTTTTCACGCCCCCATAGACAGAACAACGTATCTTTGCTGGCGCTCACAATTCAAAGATGTTCTCAAGTATATGATTGACACTTAACAGTACTAATTCTATTCCCTCTTAGTATCTCCCTGATAATAACATTAATCCTTCCAACACTTCATGGCTTAAAATAGACAACTTTGCTCTAGTTGGATTTGAGAGTAAAAAACACCAACCCCTAAGCTTTGCAGGGTATTGTACTTCTCCCCCAACTTTTCTAAATGTATGGATTACCCCCATTCTAAGACAAGGCACTCCTTGATCTCGTTTTCAACCAAACATTCAATACTTTGGTTTTATTACACTTTGCCCCCTAATCTTAGAAAATGTGCATTTTGACCACCTAATTGAAATTGTTGCACAACACCATGAATCCTTATTGGTAGAATGAATTGGAATATTCACACAAAGATATTGTTATTTGCTACTCCCTTGTCCAATATATGGATAATTTAGTCAATTCTAGTTATCTTATAATTATGAATTAACTTAAATGATTATTGGGCCTATGTTTATATGTGGAGAAAATTTAGAAGTAATTTAACAATTATATCCCCAATCTTTATTTTGGTACAAGTAAATTCGAGTATACTTCGTCCATCTCACAAAAAAAAAATGTTCTACTGGACTTTTTTTTTTTAGAAATAATAAAAGTCAACTTTGTATCATTTTCTTCCAAAATAACCCTTCATTTGTTACAACAAAGATTCCACCGTTGAAAAAGAAAATACAAAAGCAACACTCTAAACAATCACAAATTAAATCCTTAGATTAAGGAAATGATTTTAGAAACTTATCGTTGGATTTGAAACTCAGAAAACATGTTCTAGCCAATTGTTTTTTTTTTTTTTTGTTGGCTTCTATTAATAAATAAACTTCTTCCTCTATATAATACTATTATAATACGGAAATAATAATAAAATCAAATTGAAGGACATAATAGACAGTTAACAATAAGTACCATTTTTCTTAAAATATATGACATATTTTGGGCAAATAAAATAAAAATATATGATCTTTTGCGTGCGGAGAGAATAGTAAAAACTATAGGTTTTTGACGTTATTATAATATACATTGCCTTCAATTTTATTCTGAAGAAAAATAAATAAATAAATAAATAAAAGTAGAATAAATGGAAGAGGGAAACCTAAATCATTGTTGAGAACAACATTGGGATTTGGAAGAATTTCTTATATATTATATTTTACTTCCCCTCCTATTATCATCACTAACCAACAAGTTTAAATACTTTTTACTTTATCTTATACTTTTTTTTTTCACTTCAAAAACCAACCCAACCCCTACCTCGAAAGAAAAAAAAAAACAGGAGAGAGAGAGAGAGAGAGAGAGAGAGAGAGAGAAGTATTATTGGTTTTCCCTTTAAGTGGACACAACTTTGTAATTGAGCCCAAAATGCCTTCCCTTTGTTTCCAAGCCCAAATTTAAAGTTACTTGGACTAGACCACAATACGCGGATAAGCTACTTGCTATTGAGAGTTCATGTTTAGCCCAAATTTATTTAAGAATTTTAATTTGCAAATTTAAAGTTGATTTTAACAATAGAAATATATCTACTAAATACAAATGCACAAATATATGATGTACATTTTCCTAGACAGACGAAAAAAAAAATTCTGTCTAAAGCACCAATTTCATATTTTTAATAATTTTAGTCATTTTAACATTCACTACACATTTCTTGATTTATTACTTTTTAATAGTACATCAAATTATCTTCTTTTTTTCTTGTCAGCAAGTGGTGTTGATACATTGGACATCAATAACAGTGTTCACAATAATGCTAGTATCAATATGTTGTACTTTTGCTTGAATTTCTCTTGTTAAGTAGTTGTAGGTCAAAATTGTTAAAGTAGGATGTCACCGTCTAATTAGATTAGATGTATTATATTCTTTTATTTTTATAAAGATAATTTTATAGAGAATTATATTAATAAAAAAATTATTTTCTTTATCTTACATCTTGCATCTTTTATTTATGCACATTAGATAAAATTCTTACACCAAATTTAGTTACAGGACATGGTCGTGCATATAATGACGATCATGGAACATGTCTCTAAAGTTTTGATTTTAAATAAATTTCGAGTCGAGAGCTTTTTGAGATGGGACATCAAATAGCTCAGTAAGACTAGAACATATAATGCATGCTCATGAGACGAGAATGTCACATTCCTTTGGCATTAATGTAGAGACATAAGTGCATGTATGTGGATGCTTGTTAGGGAACAAGTATACCAAACATGGCCCGCAAGAAATTCTTAGTTGGAGGTTTTACCCGTCGAAACAAGAATTTTCCCAAATCAATTCAATTGATTCAATCCCAATTTAATCAATCCAATTGATTAATTTAATTTACTCCATTTGGGCTTCCTAATCAAATTAGTTCTAATTAAATAATCTAATTATTTAATTGAATAATTTAATTTAACCATTAAATTAAATAGAATTGTTAATTAATTAATTGATCAGTATTAATTAATTAATTTTCAACCTTGGATAAAATCTAAAATTAGAAATGTTACTTTCCATAAAGATGTGTGATCCTCTTAGGTTCACTACTAAGCTAGTAGTGGGTTTGCAACATTTGCAACTTATGAATAACAATTATTCCAATTAATTAATTCACTTGGAATCAACTCCTTAATTCAAAGAAGCTCACTATCCATGAAAACACCTAACAAGTAATCATGACAAACTAGTTTTAGGTGAAATAGCGAATAAACCTATTTCAGTTGCGAGTACCATACACATACGGTTCTTTCGATAGCTAATCTCTCGATTGAATCTAAGACATGGATTATAGGTCAAAACCCTAAATAATTCAATAATTGTGATCCCATTTCAAGTTTCAATGATTCTTGATGAATCACAATTCATCCTACCTTGAGCAAAATCTTTGAATCACGAACTATAAAAACACAGGAGATTCCCTTATTTAAAAAGATAAGTGTTGAATTCTATGTTGGTCATTGACAAACCTCCATGCACACCAATGCAACACCCAACATACTCCCTTTGTGATTGTCAAGCAATCAGAAGATATATCAAAGTACTGCAGGATGCATACAAGGCTACCATCGTGCCTCAAGTCTGAGGACTATTTGATGTATGAGATTCAATACTTGAGAGAGGGAAGATTATACATGATCATAAGGATAACACAACTTAGGAATCATAGAGTTGAGAACTTATGAAACTTGCGAAGTTTTGAAGAAAAATTCATTGAACTTTTGTAGAGTTTTATTCTTGAATTTTTATAGAGATATTAAAATTCATGTTAGAACTCATAGTCAATTCAACACTCGAAAGAGAGAATTGATGAATTTAGGAATTCTTAACTTACATGTGTTGTTGACTTGAATTGGTATATTTTGGAAGAAATAACATAAGTGACAATTAAGTAAGTCATTCCTCTAGAATTTCTTGCTCATAAGGTATTTGTTATATTACTTCTAAGAACTTCACTCTTGTCTTTGTATTTTTACTTATTCTATTTTGTTTACCAATCATCACTTGATTTTCTAAATAAAATTAGGACTATTTAAACTAAGGTGCTTAAGGTAATTTTTTATTACAATCCTTGTTAATACGATATTCAACTCATCATTGTATTAAAATTTGATACCGTGCACTTGCTGTTTGAAAAAATTCCACGAACAAATTTTTGTTGCCATGTCTGGGGATTGTTTTATCATAATTGCATTAATATTATCAGGACTTAGTATTGATTTTAGTTTATATTATTTTTACTTTCTTCCCATATGTTGATGTTGTTTTGCCTTGCATTGAATTATATGTATTTGTATGCGTAAGTAGTCTTCACTTACGTTATTTTGATCTAGAAATCAAGTGAACTCTTCAATCTATTATAATAGAAAAAAGATTTGATAATCAAGCCATAGCGGATAGCATGAACAATGTCAACGTGAATACTAATCTTCCATTGCAACAACCACCACCACAACAAGCTATCCAGGACTATTTTCAACAAACCATAAACTAAAACTACTCCAGAATAGCTCGACAACCAATCAATGCCAATAATTTTGTGCTTAAACTAGCTTTTATTGGCATGGTGAAGCATAATCAATTTAGAAGAAGTGTGTTGGAGGATTCTAATGCACATTTAGCCATATTTTTTGAGATTTGTGATGCCATCAAAATAATTAGAGTGCTCAATGATGCCATTAGACTTCGCCTATTTCCATTCTCACTCTAGGATAAAACTAGGCTATGGTTACAATCTTTTGTGCCAAGTAGCATACTGAGTTGGAATGACTTGACAAAAAAATTTCTTACTAAGTACTTCCTACTAAACAAGACACTTCAACTCAAGAGTGAGATAGCGCAATTCCATCAACAAGATTTTGAGTCATTATATGAAGCTTGGGAAAGGTTTAAGGATTTGTTAAGAAGGTGTCCTCAACATGGTTATGAGGATTGACAATAGGTACAATACTTCTATAATGGTTTGAATGGCCAAACTCGAACCATAATAGATGCTACCGCATATGGGACTTTAATATCTAAGACTGCAGACGAAGCCCATATTTTGCTTGAGGAGATAGCTACTAATAGCTGTCAATGCCCTTTCGAGAGGTCTTCCATTAAAAAGTTTGTCAGTATTCTTAAGGTAGATTCATTTACATAATTAGCTGCACAAATTTCTACTCTTTCTAACTAATTTACAGGAATGGATTCCATGATATCCACTAGCACTTCATTAATGGGAAACCAAAGGTAATGAGTAGGTATACTTTGTCAATAACCGTAATTTCAATTTTAGGAGAAATCAATTACTTACTCACTACCATCTGGGCTTAGAAATCATGAGAATTTTTTCTATACCAATAATTAAAATATGCTTCAACCCCCACCGGGTTACAACAATCCACCAAATCCCAATTCTCACATAAGTGAAAAAAAAAAGGCATCATTGGTGGATTTGTTAAGCACTTTCATTAGCAAGACAAGAGTTCGATTGAATAAGGATGAAATGAAGATAGACAACATTGAGACTCAATTGGGGTAGCTAGCTTCAAGTTTAGGAGCTCAAATGAAATTAATGGAGACACAAATTGGAAAACTTGCTATTGAAATTAATGCTAAAAAATATCAAGGAAACTTTCCAACTGATACGAAAATCAATCTAAAGAAGCATTACAAAGCTATCCAACTTTGAAGTGGAACTAAAATCAAGGGGCCGAAAATGAAAAATTCAAAAGTTGAGAAGCTAAAATCTACTCCTAACTTTGAAGCTTCTCCTAAATTTAATGTTCTTATTCCTATTCCACAAAGATTTCAAAAGAAAAAGATTGATTCACAATTTGCAAAATTTTTGGGAATTTTCAAGAAGATTCATATCAACATTCCTTTTGCAGATACTCTTGAGCAAATGCCTAACTATACCAAGTTCATGAAAGATGTGATATCAAGAAAAAGACGACTATTGGAAAAAAAGTGTAGTGCCATTTTACAGAAAAAGCTTCCTCAAAAGTTGAAGGATCCATGAATTTTTACTATTCTTGTACCATACGAGAATCTTTTTTTGATAAAGTATTATGTGATCTTGGAGCATGCATTAATTTGATGCTACTTTCTATTTTTAGAAAATTAGGAATTGGAGAAGTTAAGATATCCACTATCACCTTGTAATTGGCGGATAGGTCTTTCACCTATCCAAGAGGAGTTTTTGAAGATGTATTGATAAAAGTGGATAAATTCATTTTTCTTGCAGATTTTATGGTGTTAGATATAGAGGAAGACCAATAAATTTCTTTAATTCTTAGTTCGACCATTCCTTGATCGGATGTGCTTTGATTGATGTGCAACAAGGTGAATTAACTCTAAGAGTTAATAAGGATAAAGTGATGTTTAATATTTATAGTGCATTGAAGTTTCAAGAGGAATCACATACTTGTAATATGATTGAAATGTTAGAAACTTACTTGTATGATCATTTTCTCAAATAAATTCCTACCGAACCTTTAGAGCGATGCATTGTTCATTCCATAATCAAGGTAATGACCATGATATTGATAATGAGGATTTAATGCATTACTTTCTCTTTCTTAAATCAAGAGAGGTGGAGCTGAAAAAGGATAAATGCAAGGAACCAATAGGAGATACCATAATCAAGGAACAAACAATATCATCAGAGTTGAAAGCACTTCTCGAGCATTTATGGTATGAATTTCTAGGTGCTAACAACACGTATCCAGTAATTCTTTTAGTATCCCTATCTCCTTTAGAGGTTGCGAAATTGCTTCAGTTTTAAGAGAGTATAAATATGCTATTAGTTGGTCAATTTCTAATTTAAAAGGTATTAGTCATTCAATTGTAACGCATAAAATCTTATTAGAAGAATCTTACAAATCATGTATTGAACATCAACATTGACTAAATTCTACAATGAAAGAGGTTGTAAGAAATGAAGTCTTTAAGTGGTTGAATGCCGGAATTATTTATGCACTTTCTGATAGTTCTTGAGTGAGTCCAGTTCAAGTAGTTCCAAAAAATGGTGACATGACCATAATTTAAAAAACCCAAAATTAATGTGGATCACTTAAAAAGCCCACTAAAATATAAAGAGAATAAATTAAATAAATATGATTTATTTAATTAACATATTTATAGATAAATAATATAGTGACCAATTTTATGGGATAAAATCGGTCACTAATATTTAATAAATATAATTATAGTATATATATATATAATATATATCTATCTTGATATTTTTGAAGAGTTCAAATTGATATCAACAATGTATGTAGATAATTTTAATAATTAATGTAGTCTCAAATTAGTCAATATACAATAGGAGAGAGAAAAGAGAAGAGTTCTTAGAAGATTTTGAATCCTTCCAAGATAAGGTTTTGAAATAGTTCAAAATATAAAAACTTTTCAAAGAGATGGAAAGTGATTAAAATTTTTAGCCCTATATATATGAGGGATGAAAATTACATAATTAATTCAAAAATTTGAGAAAAATTATTTTGTTTAAAGTCTTGTATTTTTACTCTCCAAGAAAAAAAAGAAAGAAAAAAAAAATCAGTTTCTTGTTATTCTCTTCATATTATTGTTTCAAAAACTTAAAAAATCAATCTTTATTATTCTTGAAAATTTACTCCGATTCTAGATTAATAAATAATTAAAAGGATACTAGTGAATCCTTTTAATTGGTGTTGTTCTTTTGTATTGTGGACTTGATAGAGGGGAGACACTTGGATCCCTACGAGTTCTGATAGTCCAGGATAAATAATTGATTGCTTCATTCCCTACAACAATCGAAGTGCACGAAAGGTATAATTTAATTTTATATTTATTTGAATAAGCGCGATCGTTAAAATTACTTTCGAATCAAATGGGTTAAATTTATATTTGATAAAAAATTTAATTTTCCACTGCGTATACCCCTACAATTATAACATATCCGAACAGTGGTATCAGAGCCACGATTTCGCTTATTTAGTGAATTTCGAATTTATGAATGCATGTTTTTAAATTGTTTAAATTCATATTAATTATGTAAAATTTAATTTTGCATATTTTCAGAAATTTTTAATTGGAATAATTTTAATTGCTTATTTAAATTATTTAAATATGAAAATAAAAAAAATTGATAAAACGGGCATCGGCTGTCAGACATCTGATGGCTGAGTGCGCAGGCACCCAACAGCGGGTGCTCGTCACCCAGCGCGCAGCAGTGGTGCGGCTCGTCGTGTCATTCCGGGTTCTTTTTTTTTTTTAATTTTTTATTTTTTAGAATATTAAAATTAAATGTTAATTTTAATTATTTCTAAAAAATTATTTTTCAAGTAATTAAAAATTATACCAAGTTAAAAAAAATTGCGTTTAACAATTTGGTAAATTTACATGTTTTGATAATTACATATGATGATGATCATGAGCCATTAGACCAACGTGATTGATTTTATTTAATATTTTTGGTTTTAAAATGGGGCCTGCGAGCCTCTTATTTCATTTATGTGAGTTATTTTATTTTCTGTAAAAATAGTAGAATATATGGTAAGATTTTTCTTTTACTTTGGAAGACGAAGTAGAATAAAAAAGAAGGTTCCAAACAAGGCTCATGTTTGTATGGGATACAATTATGTAATAGAATAGGTTCTATTCCATTTTATTATCCTTAAACTGACCTTAGGTCCATTTTTGGCTCAAATGAACCGCATAGGACTGGTTCATGATCATCCATTTATTTAAGTATATATTAGATGCATGCTTAGGATTTTATTTAATGCTTGCGAAATGATATTATGATGTCATGCATTAAATAACCAACCTAATTTAAATTATGATGAGGTCTTGGATAAAATTAAACCCCACTTAATTTACTAAAATTAAGTAAAAGAATTTTTTGAAAATTCGATTTCAAACAAAAATGGACAAGTTAAGTAGGACCTATTGTTCCATGCCTACCATCAAAGATTGAGACATGACGACCGCTACCGCACTTGATCACTGACCATGAGTCGTGGGGTGGTCTTGTGTTGGAAAGTTGTGATCTCTACCAAGCATTGAGATGCTCGTGGGATGGAATCGTAATTATGTTGGTAATGAGTCATGGGACATCTTGATGCTCTATCTACACGAATGTTTGATGGGTATTGTTTGACACTTAGTACCATATGTGCTCATAAAATTGGGGTATATGGGAAGAGGTGAGGCAAAACAAACTTGAGGATTGTATAGTGATACAATTGTCAAAGATTTAACCACTGATAGAAATATTTCATGGGCTCATAAAATTGGGATGTGAAATATTTCCATTGGACTTCAAGCTCATTGGGAAATTTGATTTTCCGAAATTCCATTAGGGATGATGGAATTCGAAGAAAATAGTGGGAGATATTTAGTATTAAAGACCTTATATTAAATGAATATATTTTTCTCATAGTTTACTCATTTTCTGTTTCGTGCATGTTTTGTAGATTATTCTACTAAAATGGTAAAGAATCCACTTAACTTTGTCGATTGGCTAAGAAACCTGAAGATAGTTCTTCAATCGGAGAAGAAGGCATATATCTTCGACACTGTGCCTCCTTCGATACCACCAGAGGATATTACTTCAGAGGATTATACAGATTACTTACGTCATGTTAATGACAATCTGCAGGCTCGATGCTACATGCTGACATCGATGTCAAATGAGCTGCAGAGGCAGAACGAGGATCAAGATACTGCTTATGGGATTTTCATTCACCTATAAGAGTTGTATGGTGAAAGAACTCGGCAAACAAGATATCAGATCTCAAAAGAGCTTTTCAGATGTCATATGACTGAGGGCTCTTCAGTCCATGATCATGGATTGAAGATGATAGCCCTTATTGAAAGGCCGGCATTCCTTGGAGTCGTTATGGAGAACGAACTCTATACGGATCTTCTGCTGCAGTCTCTACCTCTATCATTTGACATCTTTGTTGTCAACTTTAACATGCACAACATGGAGACTAGTCTCACTGAACTTGTGAACATATTAAAGACGGCTGATTCCATCATAAAAAGAACAAGTTGGTTCTGCTTGTTGGATCTTCTTCCAGATTAAAGGCTAAAAAGCCCAAGAAAGGAAAGAAGAAAGGAAAGAAGAAAGGAAAGGATTCCTCTAAACCCAAGAAGCTGAAAGCTAAATGCGGTGTCAAAAAAGTTTCTTCTCAAGCCAATGACAAGTGCCATTACTACGACAAACCAGGGCACTGGAAGAGAAATTGCAAGGAGTATCTTACAAGCCTGAAGAGTTCAGGTATATATTTTGTTGAAGTTAACTTGTCGGTTAATAATACTTCTTGGGTATTAGATATCGATTGTGCCTCACATATTTGTAATGATTTGCAGATGATGGCAAGAAGTATGAAGTTGGATAAAGGAGAGATGGTCCTTAAGATGGGAAATGGAGCAAAAGTTGTTGCATTAACTATAGGGACCATTAATCTAGTTTTAGAGAATGGTTATATAATAGTTTTAAATAATTATCTTTTTGTTCCGAATATTATTAAGAATATTATCTCTATTCCAGTTTTGGATAGAGAAGGTTTTAGATTTATCATTGAGAGTGGAAATTGTACAATTTTCAAACGTTCTGATTTTATATATTCTGGTTATTTGACGAATTGTTTGTATACTATTACTCCCCATAATCTCATTTTCACAATTCAACAAAATAAAAAAAAAATAGATAATCATAGTTCAATGAGCCTGTGGCACGCAAGATTAGGACATATTTCTGAGAAAATGATTAACAAATTAGCACAATTGCTTGATCTAACGAAAGAGCAAGAACTGTCAACATTTGAATCCTGCCTCAAAGGAAAGATGACCAAATCTCCATTTATTGGACAAGTGGAGCGAGCCAAGCATCTATTGAATTTGATCCATACAGATGTATGTAGACCACTAAATATTAGTACCCGTGGGAACTATAACTACTTCTTAACCTTTACCGATAAAAGGTACAAGTCTGAAGTATTTGAAAAGTTCAAAGAATTCAGAACTGAAGTAGAGAAACAAACTGGATTAAGTATAAAATCTCTTCGATCTGATCAAGGAAGTGAATACTTAAGCACAGAATTTTTAGATTATCTAAAAGAGAATGAGATTCCCTCACAGTGGACTCCTCCTGCTACTCTCCAACTCAATGGAGTTGCGGAACACAGGAATCAAATCTTGTTGGACATGGTTTGATCTATGATGAGCTTCACTTCATTACCTCTTTCATTCTGGGGCTATGCCTTAGAAATAAGCGGCATACCTATTAAATAGGGTGCTATCTAAAGCCGTGCCCAAAACACAATATGAGATATGTTGTGGAAAGACACCTTTTTATAAATACGTTAGGGTATGGGGACGTGTTGCTTATGTAAAGCAGCTAGTAGGAGATAAGTTGGATATGAGATCCAGCTTATGCAAGTTTGTGGGATATCCAAAGGAGGCTATTGGATACTATTTCTATGATGCCACATAACAAAGGGTGTTTATTTCGAGAAATGCTACCTTCCTTGAAGAAAAATTTCTTTCAGATGGAAATGGCAATGTTGTAGAACTTGAAAAGGTTCAAGAACCACATAACACCCCAACTGATGCAGTAAATGGTGCACCAGTTGATGCTAAACCCTCTAAGGCACAACCTCTTCAAAGATCCGAAAGGGTATCAAGGGTACCTAAGAGGTGCAACTTGTTGTTAGAGAACAAAGAAGAGGGACTCCCCTTGGATAATGATCCAAGAAGCTATGGAGAGGCGATATCTAACATCGACTCGGAGAAGTGGCAAAAAACTATACAGTCCGAAATGGACTCTATGTACTCCAACAAGGTATGGATTTTGGTGGACCTACAACAGGGAATTGTTCTCATTGGCTGCAAATGAGTATACAAGCAGAAGCTTGGAGTAGATGAAGAGGTAGCGACATATAAAGCACGATTGGTAGCAAAAGGTTATACTCAAAAGCAAGGAATTGATTATGAGTAGACTTTTTCACCAGTAGCGATGCTTAAATCCATACAAATACTGTTGGTCATATCTACATATTATGACTGTGAGTTATGGAAAATGGATGTGAAGACTGCTTTCTATAATGGAAACATTAAGGAAGAGATCTATATAAAGCAGCCAGAAGGCTTCATATCCAACGGAAGCGAGCAAAAGGTTTGCAAGCTCCAGAGATCCATTTATAGACTCAAACAAGTTTCGAGGAGTTGGAACATCCGATTTAATGAAACGATCAAAATATTTGACTTTTATAAGAACCCGGATGAACCATGTATCTTTAAGAAAGTTAGTGGGAGTACAGTTATATTTATTGTGCTCTACGTTGATGACATCCTACTTATTGGGAATGATATAGGGATGTTGCAGTTAATGAAAACTTGATTATCTAATCAATTTTCCATGAAGGACTTGGGAGATGCATCTTTTATCCTAGGGATAAAGATCTATAGAGAAAGATCCAGAAGGATGATCGGACTATCGCAGTCCATGTACATAGACAAAATGTTAAAAAGGTTTAGCATAGAGGAATCCAAGAGATGATTCTTGCCTATGAATCATGGGGTTTCACTCTCTAAGCTTATATCTCCCAAGACACCTGAAGAGAGAAAAAGAATAGCTCGCATACCTTATGCTTCTGCAATAGGGAGCATAATATATGCAATGTTATGTACAAGGCCTGATATAGCACATGCTCTGAGTGTCATGAGTAGATATCAGTCCAATCCAGGGAAAGATCACTGGAAAGCTGTTAAGATGATCTTCAAGTACTTGAGAATGACTAAGAATATCTTTCTGATATACGGCAACGGAGAACTAAAATTGGAGGGATATACTGACTTTAGTTTTCAGTCCGATATAGATGACTTAAAGTCCATGTCCAAATACATATTCACCCTGAATGGTGGTGCGGTCAGTTGGAAGAGTTCCAAGTAAGAGACGACTGCAAACTCTACCACCGAAGCTAAATATGTTGGTGTATCAGATGCAGCAAAAGAAGCTATTTGGATTAGAAACTTAATCCAATGGTTGAGTGTAATTTCATCCGTTGTTGATCCAGTTATGATTTAGTGTGATAATAATGAAGCCATTGCGCAAGCAAAAGAGCCAAGATCTCATCAAAGATCCAAGCACATAATGAGACGATATCACTTGATCAGAGAGATTATTGGTAGATGCGACGTCATTGTGGATCGAGTTGCCTCAACAGAAAATGTAGCAGACCCACTTACTAAGCCTTTAGCACATAAGATATTCAACGGACATCTTGAGAAGATGGGCATTAGATATATGGGCAATTGGAGCTAGGGTAAGTGGGAGATTGTTAGAGTTGGATGCCCAACGCCCCAATTAGATTGGATGTATTATATTCTTTTGATTTTGTAAAGACAATCTTATTGGCAATCATATTAATAAAAAAAGTATTTTTTTTATCTTATGTCTTGAATCTTTTACTTATGCACACTAGATAAAGTCCTTAGAACAAATTTAGCTACGGGTCATGGTCACGCATATGATGGCGATCATGGAACATGCCTCTAAAACTTTGGTCTTAAATAAGTTTCGAGTCGAGAGCTTTTTGAGATAGGACATCAAATAGTTCAATAAGACTCGCACATATGATGCATACTCGTGAGACGAGGATGTCACATTCCATTGGCATTAGCGTAGAGACATAAGTGCATGTATGTGGGTGCTTGTTAGGGAACAAGTACACCGAACATGGCCCGCAAAAAATTCTTAGTTGGAGGTTTTGCTCGTCGAAACAAGAATTTATTTATAGCGATAGTACATGACTAGTTCTCATACTTGAGGTACGATAGTAGTCTAATGTGCATCATGCAGTACTTTGATATATCTTCTGATTGCTTAACAATTACAAAGGGGGTATGTTGGGTGTTGTACTGGTGTGCATGGAGGTTTGTCAGTGGCCAATATAGAATTCGACACTTGTCTTTTTAAACTAGGGAATCTCCTGTGTTTTCATAGTTTGTGATTCAAAGATCTTGGACAAGGTAGGATGAATTGTGATTCATCAAGAATTATTGAAACTTGAAATGAGATCAAAATTATTGAATCATTTAGGATTTCAACTTATAATCCATATCTTAGATTCAATTGAGAGATTAACTGTCGAAAGGACCGTACGTGTATGGTACTCGCAACTAAAATAGGATTACTCGCTATTTTACCTAAGACTAGTTTGTCATGATTACTTGCTAGATATTTTCATGGATAGTGAGGTTCTTAAAATTAAGGAGTTGATTCCAAGTGGATTAATTAATTGGAATAATTGTTATTCATAAGTTACAAATATTACAAACCCACTACTAGATTTGTAGTGAACCTAAGAGGGTCACATATTTTTATGGAAAGTAACATTTCTAATTTTAAATTTTATCCAATGGTTGGAAATTAATTAATTAATACTAATCAATTAATTAATTAAGGGTTCTATTTAATTAAATTATTCAATTAAGTAATTGAATTATTTAATTGTACCTAATTTGATTAGGAAGCCCAAATGAAGTAAATTAAATTAATCAATTGGATTGATTAAATTGGGATTGAATCAATTGAATTGATTTGGGAATTTTTTAGTCCAAACCCAAAATTAATGTGAATCACTTAAGAAGCCCACTAAAATATGAACAAAATTAATTAAATAAATATGATTTATTTAATTAACATATTTATAGATAAGTAAATATAGTGACCAATTTTATGGGATAAAATCGATCACTAAGATTTAATAAATATAATTATAGTATATATATATGATATATATCTATCTTGATATTTTTGAAGAGTTCAAATTGATATCAACAGTGTACGCAGATAATTTTGATAATTAATGTAGTCTCAAATTAGTCCACATAAAATAGGAGAGAGAAAATAGAATAGTTCTTGGAAGATTTTGAATCCTTCCAAAATAAGATTTTGAAATAGTTCAAAATATAAAAACTTTCCAAATAGTTGAAAAGGGATTAAAATTTTCAACCCTATATATGAGGGATGAAAATTATATAATTAATTCAAAAATTTGAGAAAAAATATTTTATTTAAAACCTTCTATTTTTACTCTCCAAAAAAATAAAAGAAAGAAAAAGAAAATCAGTTTCTTGTTATTTTCTTCATATTATTGTTTCAAAAACTTAAAAAATTAATTTTTATTGTTTTTGAAAATTTACTCCAATTCTAGAATAGTAAATAATTAAAAAAATACTAGTGAATTCTTTTGATTGGTGTTGTTTTTCCTTATTATGGATCTGATAGAGGGGAGACACTTGGATCCCTACGAGTTCTGATAGTCCAGGATAAGCAATTGATTGTTTCATTCTCTACAACAACCGAATTGCACGAAAAGTATAATTCGATTTTATATTTATTTATATATTCACTTGAATAAATATAATCGTTAAAATCACTTTCGAATCAAAGAGGTTAAATTTATATTTGATAAAAAATGTTAATATTCTGTTGCGTATACCTGCGATTATAGCGAACTAAACAAAAAATAACACTAAATCAGTTCATAAATGTACGTTCAAGCATTTTATTGTTTGGTCAAATTAACTAGCTTTCTAAACGCAATAACAATAGATTTAGTTATATTATTTGTGATATACATATATAACATTAAACAACATATTGAACACTAAAATCAAAAGTTAAAATATCAAAATTGCCAAAAATAATTATAATAAGTAGCTCAAATATTAGACAGAAGCATTCATTTAATCCTTTACAAAAAATGAGAGCATATCCAAATTGACAATTGAGATTATTTGCTTATGCTTGCCGCTAAACTACATCAATCACATGAATCACATGGACCATATAGTTATTACAGCGACCCACTAAAATGTTGATACCCCTAAATATTAGGACCGTATGAAATTTGTTATATAAAAAATGTATAATTGTACGTATTAGCAACAGGAAAAAACTTTCACGAGAAAAATAAAAAGAAGAAAAAATATAAAAACAAACGTAAACTTTAATTATGATTTAAAATTATCGTTTTATAATGGTATCATTTCATTGTTTTTAATCCCAATAGTGTTTGAGATTGCCTTCCTTTTTTATTGTTACACTATGATTCCCTTTGACAGTTGCGTTACACTAATGAGTTACGCCAAAAATGTCCCTCGCCGTTATGACTCTTCTCATTTATATATTTTGGGTCAATTAAGTCAAATATAGTTTGAAAACAATGAAATTTTGTATATTTGACTATTATATCCCGATATATTAGTCTTTGTGTACAGAATTCATCACTTCAAATTTTCTGTGCACGATGTTGCAGGCTCGCAGCTAAAAGCTTGTGGTCCATAGATAGTGTCATTAATTGTTATAAGTGTAGCTGCATCATTAATTGGCGTTATTTAGAGATGATACTATGTAAAGAACTTTCTATTATACGGCATTTGAAAAACGTTGTTACAGCAGCTGCTTGAGTTTTAGTGGTAATAAGAAATCAGTTTGAATTTTTGATATTTTATTTTCTATTGTAATACTATTAATATACAATAAGTTTATATTGATGATGTTTATATTAATAATATTATAATAGAAGATAAAATGGCAATTGCAATAGAAAATGCGAAGTGGTTGGAAATGTCCCTTATTATTACTAATAGTAATAAATATTTTTTTATAATTGAAGATGGTCTCTTTGGTATGTAATACATTCTTATAAATAACTGTAAGAAAATTTAATTAACGAATCGCCCATGAAAACTAATCTTATCCAAATATTTAAAATAGAATTTTGGAAGGGAAAAAAACACCCGTAACCCCATCACCTTCTGCCTTTTAACTATTTCTACAAAAGCATTGCTGTAAATATTGAGAAGACAGAAAAAAGAGGCTTAAAATAATATGATATTTTCGTGCATAATGAGGGCTTGTATTAAGAAAGAGATCGTGATCAAGTTTTTGAACAAAAACACCCCACTTTAAAGTTTTTGAATTGTGAAAGTGAACCCTCTCTCTTATTTGATTGGATTCTGACCCTTTGTAGCATTTGGAAGGCAGAAAAGGTCAGTTCAATTTTATCCGAAAATTCATAAAGATTGTTTGTTAATTCGGTCAATAACAAACAGATCGCCTGCTGCAAATCTCAGCAATTTGTTGGGTGCTGCATTTCCAGCATGTAAATGGTGGTGAATGGTAGAGGTAGAGGAAAACTCGACAAAGATTAGATGGAAAAAATAAAGAAAGTAGACAAAAAAATTGCAAGAAAAAACAAAGAGACATATGGGCTCGGTGTAATATTGGGCCATTATCTTAATCTTAGTTTAGGTAAAAGAGCCACTTCAACTATGAAAAAAGATTAGGGTCACTAGGGATGCTTGCTCGGATTTTGGACAAATGGTCAAATGAACCCATTTGAGTTATTATTATTATTATTATTATTATTATTATTATATATATATATGTATATTTATTCTCTATAAATTAAACTTACATAAAGATTTTTTTTTTTAATTTCTGTAAACTGTTCCAATATTACAGAATTTGAGTTTTGACACTTAAGAGATCCTGTACTTGTATATTTTTTCTGTGATTTTCTCAACGATTAGCTCAAAAACTTTAATATGTATTTAAAAATATATTATAAGAAAGAAAAATTGTTCGATCATGAACTTTGATGACAACAGTTAAAGAAATATAAGTTTTCAAATAGAAAGAGAACAAGATGGGGAAGACTTCTTCCCATTGCTAGCTTGAGGATCTAAAGAAGTATAAATTTTGTAATCTCTCTTAAAAGAATAAAGCATTGATTAGTTCTATTTTACCTCCCTTTAATATATTCAATCAAGAGATGTCGTTTCATCTTTCCATCTTGAATTCTTGAATATACTTCAATCACCAAAATTTTATAAACATTGCTATAATTTAATATACTATTTTGTCGTCTTGAATTCTTGAATATTCTTCAATCACCAAAATTTTATAAACATTACTACAATTTAATGTCCCCTAACTATAAATGTAAAGACAAAAAAAAAAAAAAAAAAAAAAAAAACGGGAAAGAAGAATGGGAAAAAACAAATAAAAGAGTACTCCTCTCGATCTCATCTTCCATCCCTTTCAACCTCTTATCAACCAAATTATAAAATTTATTTTTGAAAAAATTAATTTCTACTTCTCTATGTACGATCGTTATAAGAATTTTATATGAAAAAATCTTACTGGATAAAACTTTATAATTGAAAATCCATAAAATTCAAATATTTGAAGTTTTAAATTGAATATATTTTATAATTGGACAAAGGTGAATTAATTGTTATATTCAACAAACAGAAAAGAATAGTTAAATCATCAACCAATTACACACAAAAGAACAATCCAGGAAAAAATTTAGTTGTTTCTTTGGTTTTTTCTGTTTTTTTAGTCTTTATATTTATTATTAACGGCATATTTGCTTAGATTGGTAGCAATGTTTCAGAAAAAATTGTGATTAAAGTTTTTGGGAAAATTAGGAAAGG
This sequence comes from Paulownia fortunei, assembly GCA_019321725.1. Lineage (NCBI taxonomy): Eukaryota > Viridiplantae > Streptophyta > Magnoliopsida > Lamiales > Paulowniaceae > Paulownia > Paulownia fortunei. The sequence continues at coordinate 15,060,210 of CM033105.1, read as the reverse complement.
CAAAAGTTATGCAGCGAAAAATGAATGCGATACTCATCTTGAAGAAAGTATAAGAGCGTAAAATATAATTAATTTAAATATAAATAAGAGAAATAAAGAAAAAAATTATATTAATCTAATTAAATATTATTTTAATGAATTTGGAGTTGTTGAATATTCATATAATACAACATAAAAAATAATAATATCATCTTGTATAATAAAATATTTCAGGATTTTATTTAATAGTATTCAAAAGTAGATGTTTATGTCCAAAAAAACTGCAGAGATCCCCACGTGTACTGACAGAGCAGTGCCCCACGTGTGAATGTGATGGCTTACTTATTACCTTTGTTTGTTTGTGCACACTTGACTTTTGCTGTAGAAATTATCTCTATGTATATTCCCTCGGTTGTCCATTCTTTTCACTACTGTCACGGACCCAATCTACTGTACATATAAATGCGAATAAATAATAATAACAATAACAATAAAAATAATAAATATAGAGAGTACATTTGTTCAAGTTTTTAAAAGTTCACAGAATGTTTGGCCTTAAATTTACCAAGAATTTTTTTTTTTTTTAGCAAACTAAACGAAGAATGCTTGTAAAAGTAAGCTTATATAGTTCAATTGTATTGATTCATCTATTTCGTTTCTTTTTTCATAATATTGAACTACATTATTTTTTCTAAACTTTCAAATATCTTCTCAAAAAAAAAAAAAAAAAAAGATGAGATTTATTTTTCAACGAACACAATTTTATTTTTTTTCATTTTCTGCCTCCAAATTCTAATCCTAACGGAATGTAAATCCTACTTAGTTAAATAGAGATAGAAAAATTTGGTATTACTATATATTCAATATTATGACAAAAAAATCAATCGAAGAATTCAAAAGCTGATAATATACAGATTCAAAGACGTACAAGTTGGATACAAATCTAAATTAATAATTTTGGAGAAAAAATATAACTTATTTTTATAGGTATAGTGACTGTACTCACTTTTATAGATTATGTTTATACTCACTTTAAATTATACAAGATTAATTATTTATGCATCAAGACATAATTTGATTTATGATTATAGCACAATATATAGATAATTATTTAATAACATTAACTCATAAAAAATTAGAACTATAATTAATTGTATTATACTTAGAAGATTGAAAGTTCCAAGTGCTTAATACAATAGTGTAAATTCAGAAAATATTTGAGCATAAAATGTTGGGTGTTATTTAATTTTTAAATGTAGGCTTACATATATAAATGATAATTATATTATAGGCTATCGAATTTAATAGAGCTAATAAGTAATCTACACGTTGGACTCTAAAAATATTTATTGAGTATGGACTTTACAATGTGTAAATACCCAATATTAATCAAATTATGATTAATGAGCTTCTAATTGACCTAATATGTAAGGAATATTATAGGGTTATACTCCACAAATTAAATCAATCGATTTTCTATTCTCTTTTATCTCTATCTTAGAGATAGAACTATCAAGTACTTAAGGAGAGTTGATTGTGGAAAACGCTAATCCAATACGAATATGTATGTATGTGTCAATATAAATTAGGTACGCTTCCAATATAAGTATTCAATTTTTTTTTTAATAATTCTATGATCTTGTGATATGTAATTATTTATCATATGCATGTTAATGTCTAACATAAAACATTAAGATAGTAGAAAATGGAAAAAAGGAAAGTACTTATAATATGATGTTAGAAGATTGAATAATTGATTATTTGGTCCTGAGTCACTAAACTTAGAAAATAAGTGCAAAAACAATGATTAAGAGCCCGTTTTGTTGTATTTTTATTCTCATTCTTTGTATTCATTGTTTTCATTTACATACACAAATTTTTTTTTTTTTTTTTTGTGGGTTTATGCAACAATTAACAATAACCTGATACTTGTATGCGAAATACATGACCAATATATAGACTTCGTTTGCACTATCTTTAATTCATAAAAATATTAATGACGTATTTTTTATATTTTTTATTTGAGTAGAAAACACAAGCGTAGAGCAACCAGCAAACAAGCTTTCTTAGGCGTGAACATAATTTATTTATTTTTTCAATTATGGAGGATATGATTGGAACCATATCAGTAGATAATGGACGAGTTCGTTACCAAAATCTTTTAATCTAAAACTTATTCATTTTAGAAGAGACAAATTAATGGGCTTCAATCCATTATATCATTGTGGAAAATCATGAAATAAACTAACCCACCGTAGCCTACGATTCGTAGATACTCTCTCATGAAGGTTATAAGGTGCTTATTAATAAAATTATTTAGATGGACTAGATGCAATATATTCTGTTTAAGAATATTTTTTTGTACAAATTAATTCAATGACTTATTATTATATTTAACAAATCCATCACGTTATGGTCAAAAAGAATTTATTTGGGAAGGAGATAGTATTATGTTGTGATTATCATGGTATGATTGTGGGAAGAAAAGTAACTGAAAAAGCTGTAAGATTTTGAGGTGAAAATTGGTTTTGAACAGGTTGTGGCAACTTAGAAGAAGTTGATGAAGGGGGAAAAAGATGGGTTAAATTTGGCAGCTTTTGCAATACTCTGGTACAAGTTTATAATTGTGTCTACCCAACAACCCAAAAGAGATTGGCAGCTACCCAAACTTCGTGGTCCCTAAATTAACTTTACTCCGCATAGTGCAACAAATCATGTTTCTACCTTCTTTTCAATTCATGGTAGTATCTTGTATTTGGTACTCAAATAATGATATGGTGCAGATAAATACTCTACAAACATAGATTGTTGAACGGAGAGATTAATCTTGGAAAGTATAAAAATCAGTTTTTGGAGTCTGTTTATACTTCATTTTAGATTGTTTGTTTTAATTGTAATTTCATCATATATTTCACTTTATGAATACATGCCAAGAGTATATATTCCACAATTAAAGAAAATATTTTATACATTTAATACTTATCTATTTCCCAAAAAATATCAATTTAAAAAGTAGTTTAATTTTTGAATATAGTCATACATAGAATGACGATCGTTGTATATGTCTTTCGACTTTGGTCTTAAAAAGTTTCAAGTCGAAGATTATTGAGACAGAACATCAATGAATTCATTAAAACTTATACATATGATGTGGCTCGCAAGGAGGGTGCCTCGTCCCATGGGTATCGTGTTGTGATACTAATGTGTGTATGTGGGTGCTTGTTAGGAAATAAATATATTGAACAACCCCGCCTGAAATTCTCAATTGGAAACGAAATATTGTCGAATAGGACTTGTTAAGGTAGTGCATGAATTAGTTTTAGACTTGAGGTACCACTGTAACCTTGTGCATAACATATTGTACTTTAATTTATTTCGCGATTGTATGACAATCACAAGGAGAATATTTTGTGCAATATCTTCATATATGGAGATCAATGAATGGCAAACAAAGAATTCATTATCTATTTAGATGAATAGGTGAATATCCTATGTTTTCTACGATATTTGACTTTGAAATTTTTTGGCCAAGATTGACTGGAAGTTAGAAAAGGAGTTTTCTACTTTCATCATCTAAGCAAGTGATTAGGAATGGATACAAAGATATTTAACTATTAGAATTCGACTAATGATCTATATCTTAGGCTCAATCAGACATTAGTTGACGGAATGATCGTACTTGTATGATACTCGTAATTGAAAACATTAACTAATTCACCTATATCTAGGTCTTAATAGCATATTGTTATAAGTTAATCATGATTTATGGTTTCTTGAAATTAATGAATTAATTTCAACATGAGTAATTAATTAAATTAATTAATCGATATAATTAATTGTTCAAATAAGTTATAAAAATTGTGAGTCTATTAGTAGTGAACCTAGAGTCACACACTAAGATAAATCCAATTATTTCTTAGGACTTTATTCAAATGTTAGATTAAATTATTTAATATAATTAATTAATATGACTTAAATTAATTCAAGTGTTGAATTAAATTAATTAATTAATTGGACCTAATTGAATTAGGAAGTTCAATTAGAATGTTGAATTAATTTGATTTGATCATTTTTTTAAAATGCACCTAATAAATTCATGGGATGAATTATTTAATTTGATCGAATCAATTAAATTGAGCCTAATTAAATAATTAATCTAGGTCCATTAAATGAGGGCTTGATGGAGATCAAACCCATTAGAAGTTGAAGTAGGAATCCACTCCTAAAGGTGATAGGATTAAAAAGTTCACAATGGATGTAAAGTCTATCCAAGAGTGTTCGTATTAGGTGTGAATGCAATCAAAAAGAGTTGCAGATAGGGACCAATTAGAGTGGCATTCTGATGGGATGTGAGGGCATTTTAAGCCCTCAAGTGGATGGTTTTCCAACATAAATTTAGCTGCAAAATACAAAATTTCCAGCCTTCCTTTTGAGAGAAATACATTTTCTCGCTAGCCAAAATTTGTGCTTTTTGTGCTTCCAGAATTCTTCCAACCTAGTCTGCCTTCCTACACCTAATTTAATTCTTGATTCAAAGGTTGAATTAAAAATTAAATCAAGCATCTAATCCATACACAAGTGTTGTGTTCCTTAGTTCTAAATTTATACAACCTAGATCAAATTATCGAATCGATTCCTACTAACATAGGTTTGATCTCGTGTACACTTATACAGTAAAGATTGGGACTCTAGAAATCCACTTAAGAGTTTTAGAATTAATTCGAAAATAAGATCGAGGTAACAACTTGAGTCGTTTCATCCACCATTTTCCAAAAGCTAATCATGTAAAAAAATTTAAAACTTTTCCTACACGTGGTATTAAAATATGCAATTGATCTAGTTGCATAGGTATAGGGATACATTAATTCACATGTGATGTGTTTTATGTAAAAATTTAAATTTCTATTGCGCTACATATTCTTGGACGTGCGAACCTAACAAGCTGACAAGATGATTTTTAAGGGTTGGATTGAGGCTAAATTTTGCTTTCTTAGTTCAAAAAGTCCTCCTAAAGTCGTCCATTATAGATTTCTATCTCAATAAGGCTCTCAATCCTTGTAAGGTTCCACCTAAGGGTGGTAATAAATTCGAGTACCCAAACCCTTTACGAACCCACCCCGCTTGAGGCCGACCTGTGGTGGCTAAATAGGTCTTAGGGGTGTAACAACTTTTGCTTTTTTAAATTTGATCAGGTTCAGGGTGGGTAACTGGACTCCCACTAGACCAACCCTATACAGGTAGGATTAAATTGCTTTAGGATTTCTTTTTTCTATTTCCAGTTATTTATTTCCCTCTCTCTGTAAGCCACCACTCAAGTTCTTTAGGCCCATCCTTCAGCCCTTCACTACTGAATCATCTCTTGTCTTCCAACCGTGATTCGTCATCCCAATGAGTGCCACCACTACAAAAAATTGTAAATTTCATGACAACATAATCTTGATGAAAGCAAAATTTGTCAATAAAACTAGTTTTGTTGTAATGATTATAAGTGTCATTACACAAAAGTCTATTTTTGGTAATAAATAAAAGTACTTGTTACAAAAAGTAAAATGTCACTAAGATACGGTTCCTCTTTAGTAACGACCAAAAAAAGTTGTTACAAGAAAGTTCATCTTTGGTTACAAATTAAAAATCTTATTATAAAAAATAAAATATTATTTCCAAAAAATGTTAACTTTCAATTATGATTTCAATACTTGTTACAAAAAGTAAACGTCATAATAAAGAGTCATTTTGGATAACAATGAACAAGTTCGTTATAAAAATAAAAATGTTATTAATTGATATTAAATTAAATAGCATCCAATATTAACAAAATTGTAATGATTCTTGTTAGTATCTGAAGTGTTGGCATTTGTGGTTCAAACAAAGGATCAATTTTGCATATTGGATAGGTGTTCCATTGACGAAACAATAATTTAATAATTAATTATTTAATCAATTCGATGTCTGCAAATTTTCATAATTCTAGGATGTCCAAGATACTTGTTTAAAATATTCATGTGATTTAGATTGAGGAAAAGCGTGCTGAGCTTAAAGATACATTCGATTTGTTTATATATGAAAAGAGAAGATTTTGGAGGATCATGAAGATAAGAAAACAAATCAAGAGATTGACGTATCCTGGTATGCAACTATCAATAGCCACGAGAAAGAGGAATCTGGACTGATTGGAAACATGCTACATAAATTCAATTCTCAAGCTTGAAGAAATGGGTCGATGAACTACATAGTACTATAAGTGAATCTAGATTGAGCAAGCTTTAATATACATTCTTCGGATAAGAAGGTAAAGGTTTTCAGGAAAAGAAGGTGAAGATTTTTGGGAGAAGATCGCATCAGTCATGTGGCTGAAGGAGTTCAGAGTTGGATAGAGTCTAGCAATGTTGATTAAAGTCGAGGGGAGCTCGCAAAAATAACTAATTAGTAGAATGCAAAGAATGGCTTTCAATTAAAGAGGGAGTCATTAAATTGCTTTAATTCGATATGTTTTATTCTGTAAAACTGGTATTCTGTAAAACTGATATTAAGTAGTGTATTATTTATTTCTTTGGGCATGACCTTGTGTACATAGAGTACTTTATACTTGAAGCACATAATAAATCTTGATGTTATTTTTTATTTCCGCTGCGTGTTTTGACTAGATATTACAACATTGTTTAACAATATTAATCGATTGATGTCACAACACTTCATATAACACCCAGGATTTTAAGTTGAAACTAATTAAAAGTGGGCAACAAATTCTATCAATTGGCATTAAGAGCAGGTCACTAAATTCTAATTAGTGAGATTCTGGTTTATCTCTGTTGCAAGTATGGATCATAATCAGACTCACGACCCCCATTACTTGATTGATCTAATTATTCATAATGGAGGCCAAGATGAAAGCATTCATCAAGTCCTTAGATGAAGAGACAATTCTCAAGCCAGAAACAGAGTGGTCAATGACAGAGGATCAAGTGGCAAATTTTAATTCGAAAGAATAAATGCTATATTCAGTGTTGTGGATGAAAACTAATTCAAATTAATCTCTGCATGTAAATCTGTTGAAGAAGCTTGGGAAGTCTTGCGAGTTGCCTATGAATGAACCAAAATTGTTAGAATGTCTAAACTGCAGATTCTAGCCACCAGTTTTGAGGACTTGAGAATACAAGAGAATGAAATGATTGTTGAATTCAATCTGAAACTATCCAACATAGCTAATGAAGCACATGGACTTGGTGAAAAATACATTGATTTCAAACTTGTAAGAAAGGTTCTAAGATTACTAGAAATATTTTCATACAAGGTTACAATAATAGAGAAAGCCCAAGATGTTACAACACGGAGGTTAGATAAACCGATGGGTGGTTCGCAGACCTTTGAAATGAGTTTGAATCAAAATAAAAGAGAAAAAGCAAAGGCATTGCACTTCAAACTAATGCTACCTCACCTTTGGAGGAATCTGAAGACAACAGTGACTTGAGTTAATCATTTACATTACTTACCAAAAGTTTTGGTAAATTTTTAAAGTAAATGAATAAGAAACACAAACCTCCGAAGTCAAGTAAATCCTCTGGCTCTCAAAAGCATAAAAATGATATTAATACTACTGATTCCAAGAAGAACAAAATGATACAGTGCAAAAAATATGAAAGGTATGGACACATCCAGGTTGAGTGTGGCAACACCTTGAAAAAGATGGGGAGATCACTCAATACCACTTAGAGTGATGTTGAATCTAAATAAATTCAGGATGAAGAGGAAGAACATGTCAGCAATCATGTTGCACTCTATTCAACCATTCAGAAAGGAAAAGAGAAGACTTGTTAAAGAGTGTTGTTTTTGGTGTTACAACACCAATCAGGTTCAGTTCAAATAATTTCCCTAATGAAACCTGTCTAAACTAAGTTTCTTGTGCAGGCTTTGGGGACATGTCATAAACTAATTATGATGATATGTGTGATGAAGAAGGACAAAGCTTGGAGGATATTGAACGCAAGCACTAAGAATTATTTCAAAATTAGCTTAAGGTTTGTAAGATTAATGAAGGGTTAGTGAAGCAAGTGACAACAGTGAGCAAAGAAAATGAGGCTCTATAGGAAGATTTGATGACTCTTGAACTTTGAGTAGCTGAGAAGGACAAGAGCTTAGCAAAGTTAAAATGGAACTTGACAATACTTTGTAGTATGTGATGAAACTAAACTCGGGCACTGATCAATTGGATGAAATTCTATCATAAGGTAATTGATAATACTGGGTTGAGCTATACAGGTATTGTATCTACCTTAAAGACAGGTGTTGTTTTTTTCTCAAAAAATGTGTTTGTTAAGGAAAATAATCGCCTTAAACAATATTAGAACTTGATAAGAAAGTCTGGCCTAAAAAATAAAGACGTAAACCTTAGAGGTTTATTCCAACATGTCATTACTGTCAATTGCCTGGCTATATTAGACGCAAGTGTTTTAAACTTCAAAAAGCCTTGTATAATGGTATGTGAACTAATTCAGTGCTTTTGTGAGTGTTGCGACACCTTCAATAACACACTCTTAAGTTTAATATTAATTTTAAAGGAGAATCTAAGAGGAGAATTTGGATTAGAAAAACAGATATCTCATGTCCCATTGCACACACATCTTTAACGACTAATATTGTTGAATCTTGGAATTTTGATAGTGGCTACTCAAAATGTATGATAGGTGATAGAGAAAAGCTAACAGACTATCAACAGTTGAATGAAGCTTTTGTTACCTTTGGAGATGGTGTCAAAGGAAAATTGTGGGGAAAGGAACACTGAAGGTGAACGTACTTCCTAAACTTAAAAATATGTTATATGTGAAACGCCTTAAGGCGAATTTGATAAGCATAAGTTAAGTGTGCAAAATTTGCTTGTCAAATTCAATAAAGATTCGTGCCAAGTGTTTGATGAGTTAAATTCTTGTGTTTTGATAGGAAGGAGTTCTGCTGATAATTACTACTTGTTGCAACACTAGTTGTAGTCTTACAAGACCCAGATTGATGAAACTGAACTTTGGCACAAAAAATTAGGACATCTGAACTTCTGCAGCTTTCACAAACTGACAAATCAGGTGTTATCCTTGGTGTACCAAAGCTCAACAAGAAAATCACTAGGGTGTGTGGATTGTGCCAACTTGGTAAGAAAAAGAGAGAATCGCACAAGGTGTTGCAACACTTAGGTACAACACGCTGCCTTGAACTACTACACATGGACCTCATAGGACCCATGCAAGTTGAACGTATAGGTGGTAAGAAGTATGTTTTTGTGTGTGTTAATGATTTTTCCAAATTTACGTAGGTGGATTTTATTGAGGAAAAATTGAATATATTTATTGTCTTTAAAATTATGTGTGAGGTTAAAAAATGAGAAAACATGCAACATTGGAAAAATTATTAGAATAAGGAGTGACCATGGTAGGGAATTTGAAAACTCTATTTTTTCAAACTATTGTGACAAACACGACATATTTCATGAGATATATGCACCCAAAAGACCACAACCAAATGGCGTTGCGGAAATAAAAAAATGGAACATTCCAAGAAATAGCTCGTTCGAAGAAACTCACATGAAGATTGTGGGCTGAGGCACTGAACACAACATGTTGCAACACCAACCATGTACACTTGAGACCAGGTACTAAGTTGACTCTATATGAAATATGGAAAGGTAGAAAGCTAAATCTCAATCATTTTTATGTATTTGATTGTGCATGTCATATACTCAACGATCGAGAAAACCTAGACAAGTTTGATCCCAAAAGTGATGAAGGGATCTTTCTTGGGTACTCTAAGAATAGTAGATCATATAAAGTATATAACATAAGAACTTGTTCTGTGGTTGAATCCTTTAATTTGGTAATTAATGAGCAAGATCATAGGATGAGGATATCAGTAGTAGTCTGATTGTAGAAACTGCAACATAGTCTTCTAAAGCAGAAGAAAATAACAGTTTTGGTGTTGATCCGCTAGGTGTTGGAACATCATCAGATATTGGACAAGATATTGGAACATCTTCAGAGTCAGAAGAAGAAACTGAAAGCTTTGATATCTTTGATTAGTCAGGAATGAACCTTTAAGCAAAATTCTAAAGAATCATCTTACTGATGAAATTATTAGAGATGTGACTGTCGGTTTGAGTACAAGAGACAAGATAAAGGTAAATTATAGAGATATGGTTAAATTTGTTTACTTTGCTTCACATTTGGAACCTAAAAAGTGAAAGAGGCTTTAACAGATAAGTTTTAGATAAATGCCATACAACAAAAACTTGAATAGCTTTTCAAAAATTATGTTTGAACCTTAGTGCCTAGGCCTACAAATGTGAATGTTATTGCAACTAAATGGATCTTCAAAAAACAAAATAGATGAATTTGGTAACTTAACATGAAACAAAGTTTGGTTAGTGGCTGAAGGATACACACAAATGGAATGGGTGAATTTTGATGAAACCTTCACCCATGTTGCTAGAATTGAGTTCATTAGACTTCTTTGTTAATTACATGTCATTATAGGTTTTAAACTTTATCAAATTGATATTAAAAGCGCTTTCTTGAATTATGTCATAAATGAAGAAGTTTATGTTAAACAACCTAAATGATTTGAAAATCCTCACCATCGTGATTATGTGTTTAAATTAATAAGCGCAGTCTATGGTTTGAAACAAGGTCCAAGAGCTTGGTATAAGAGATTAACAAACTTTTGATTGAAAAGAGTTTCACATTGGAAGGAGTAAATAAGTCTCTATTCATTTATAGATTTAAGTAAGGTATAACCATTGCACAAATCTATATCGATGATATAGTGTTTGACTCTACTCCACAACAAAAATTGGAAGTGTTTGTTGACTTCATGGATAAAGAATTTGAAATGAGCATGGTGGATGAGTTAAACTATTTTCTTGGTCTCCAAGTTAAACAACTTGGCAATGGTATATTATTTCTCAAATGAAATATGCTAGAAATCTTGTTAAGAAGTTTAGACTGGAAAATACTAAACATATGAAAACTCCCATATGAACAAACTAAAAAGTATCTAAGGATGAGGATGGTGTTTGTGTTGATCATAGCCTCTATAGAAGTATGATTAGAAGTCTCTTGTACTTGACTGCTGGTAGGCCATATAATAGTTTAAGTGTGTGTATTTGTGCTAGATATCAATCAAATCTTAAGAAGTCTCACTTGAAAGTTGTTAAGAGAATCATTAGATATGTGAGTGGGGCAATGACTTGTGTGTTTGCTATACTAATGACACTAACACAAACTTGGTTGGTTTTATTGACTATAATTGGACCAGTGATATGGATGATAGAAATAGCACCAGTGGAGGATGGTTCTATCTTGGTAATAACCAAATTCAATGGTACAGTAAAAAGCAGAATTGTTTTTCTCTATCCATTGCGGAATTTGATTATATACCAGCAAGTAGTTGTTGTTCACAGTTATGGATGAAACAAATGTTGGAAGATTATTGCTACAAATTTAAGGTTGCAAACCCAAGTGCAGGTTGTGTCAAGTAATAAATTTCTCGTGAGTCCAATGTCGATCTACAATAAATTTATTTGAAGACTTTAGGATTATATTTCTAAAAAGCGATGGGCTTTATATGATTTAGAATATATAAAAAATAATATTTATTTTAACTAAAAAAACTAAAGTAATAAAAGTACTGAGGATTAGAGATCCACTCTTGAGTTTTAAATAGAGGAACGATTATTTATTCCTTTTACCACTTTTAATTGTCACTATTGGAATCCATACATAATGAAGGTTCCTAAGAAAATATGTTATTAAATAGCTCATTCAATAAGGTAATCATGATATTGTCTTACTATTTGCAAATTATCTTTTAAAGTCAATACTTGTTTATAGGATCAAGTATTTATGCACACAATTGTTTACAACAAATCAAAGTTTCACATTAGCGGTTGGTGTAGTAAAACTAAACATCTAGCTAAATGAACCCAAGTATTTGTTGTGTCATTAGTGATACATAAATCAAAATCATCACAAAATAAGTAGGGTTTAGATAAAAAATTAAAATAATAATACAACATACTTAAACATTATCTACCTTTATAACCATTCCTCTTCCTCCATCAAGAGGTTTACATTTTTTCCTCAGTAAAATGAAATTTAGAAAGACATGATGAAAGTAAGAAAGACTAAAAATAGAAGAGAAACTAGAGAATACATTTTTATTACTACTAGAAAACTTCTATTACAACTAGAAAACTTAGCTTCAAGAAACCCTCTACCCCCCCTCCCCCACTCTTACAAGCTTAATACCTATGCTAGAGGCCAAATATATAATGGAGGAGTTAAATAATCAAGTGGTATGTTAGTTGTCAAGAGTTGATAAGTTGTTATACCAAATCCTCTAAATTTTTACCTACTCAATTTAATTGAATTTTCAAGCTGGATACAACTAAAATTTGACGATAGGTAAAGAATAAAAGTTATATATCTTTCTTTGAATATATATTTTCATATGTCATTTGTCAAATTTGGCTGCCGGATAAGGGAGATATGATCAAATTAGCGAATTATATTCAGAGTCATCCTTCAATATCAGCAACACATTGCAGCATATTTATTAATCATTTTGACATATTTTCCCACCATGTTGTCTTAACAAACTTGTTTATCTACCTCTTTTGTTTAACATATTCAAATTTTAGCTTAAAATCAATTTTTGTTTAAGAGATATGACCCAATTGGTAAAATAGGTTAGGACTAGGCTTAACATTGATCCAAATTTTTTATGACTTATTTTGTACAACCATTTGTAATCCAATTTATTTGATCCTTACACATTTAGTATGGGATCAAAAGTTTATATGAACTTGTAGATGAATGACTTATCAATCCATAGCCTCAAGATTCAACCCAAAACTATTTTGGAATCAAAAGTTACGCCAGTTTCTCTAAAACCTACATAAAAGAAGATAATACTTTTTAATCTCATTATTTTGTTGATTTTCCATTTTATTCCTAAAACACAAAAATGATTTAATTAGGATTTCTAATGATAATTTCAAAGTAAAAATAATTATATAAATTCTAATTAATTATACACTTTTAAATGTTCATCACACCCCCCAACCAGCTTATTAGTAGTCCCTAGTAATTATAACGTAATGAAATGCAATATAAATAAAAAGGAACATGGCATGATAATCATAATTTAAAAGAAACCTGTAACATAGTCTAACAATCACAAACAATCATTTGTCAGAGATCACAGAAGCTATCAAAAAAATTTATTTATTTATTTTAGAATTTCCAAAAGATGTTGTGCGTATGTGCACTAAGCCAACCTTTTATTCCACAGACCAAGATACATATAACTTCAAAATCAATCATAAAAAATCCCCAACTCCATATCCTCACATGTAAGTATTTGTCATTTAAGTTGGTAAGGTGTTCACTCATAGAGTTGGAAAATAATTAAAACACTCAGGAAAATGGCTTAAATAATTTAGGACAAGCATTCAAACTAAAATTTAGCATAAGATAGGTAGTCACAAAATTTGAATACCTAGTGTGTCTTACCAAAATATGTTTTGAAATTTCATTGGTTAACCTGAAAATAAAATGGCGATTTTTTTTTATATTTTTTTTAATTTTTTGTTTTTTGTTTTTTGCAACATGACGCGCATGATAACAGAAGATTAAAAAAAAGATTTATAATTATACTCACATCACTAGATACAAAGCGAAATATTTCATAGAAATAGATAACTACACAGGTTTACTCAATTCATTTCTCCACAAGCAAGGTAGACATAATTAAGTATCTCAAATTGCAACAAAACCAGTTAAAATGGTCAATTAAAGTTCAGAATGCTTGTTTTCTCAAACTCTCCATTTATTCACAAAAGATGTGTGAATATTAAAAAGTAAATACTTTAACATGGTTGGAATTTTTAGATATATGTATCGCAACCAATCTTTCCACAAGGCTTAGGATATGCCCAAGACTAATTTTATTTTTTTTTCGAGATAGTACCCTTGAACTCTTACAAAAAGAGGTTTGCAATTATATTTTGATAATTCATAAAATTTCAGTTATAAACTTCACAAACATGCCATGTTATGTAAAAAAAAAATAGGGTTGCATCTCAAGAGTGTTAAAAAATTACCCTTGACTCTGGCCACCCTTACTCATAGTTTCAATGAACCCAAAAGAAAACACTATTGAATTTAATTATTTTTTTTAGAAAAACACGCATTGAATACACAAGACATGATATTAGCTATCCCCTCCCTCAACCTAATCGAGACATTATCCCCAATGTCAAAAATAGATAGAAAAATAGAGTTTTAAAGATATCACCTGAAATATAGCTTATTGAAAAAAATAAAGCTGAAACGACATAAAACACACACTATTAGTTGAAACTATTAAGGATAAATTTCACAAGCTGAGAGTCAAATTCATTTTGCGTTTTCAACCATTGTCCCTATTGGACCAATCCACACAAGTCAAGACTGGATTTGTTTATGGCACATATGCTAGAAGTTAATCAATCAGTTGGTCATATGATGGAGCATAAATGATGATTCGTATCGCAGATGGTGAAATAAAATACTTTCCCATAACATGATCTAAAAAAGATAGCAAACTATCATAGAAACCATTAACATTAAGAATACCTATAGGTTTCTCGTGAATGTTGAGTTGTGCCCAAGAGATAACTTGGAATAACTCATCCAGTGTACCAAAACCACCAGCTAGTGATGAATGTATCTGTATTGTTTAACATATTAGGCATTCTATCCTGAATATTTGATACTTTTAGCTCATCTCCGATGGTCATACCTATGATATTCTGTACTATTAAAGGTCATGTGAGTCGAAGACCCTTCCATTTTTTATTTTTTTTAAAGTGAGTTGTGCAAAATGCAGTGAGTACGGTGTTATTTATTGAGGTGTGAATAGGGAATGCATTTATTTCACATCTTTTTTTTTGTCAGAAATGTTGAAAATAAGGACACACAAAATGTAAAAATTATCTACTTACACGTGAATATATATGTAGTTGTAATTGTGGCTCACATCTTCCTCTGATTTTACATCCAGTAATAGCTTAAACACCCTTTATAGGTCGAGGGTACGCTTTCCATCCAATTTTCTTATAAACTAGCAAACAAGGTCTTTTAATGTCAGATTCACAAGACTATAACATCATATTCATCCCGGAAGTGATTCTATAAATCAAGAATTGCGCGATGTACTAATCTCCATGAATGAATCTCAAGAGTCAATATAATATCATCTAAATACTCCTTACTCAGTCCATCCATAATGAATTGAATTTTATATTCTCGATTTTTAGAAACCATTCCTAAAGAACGATACTTTGTGTTGCAAGTCCATTGAGCACATTTATGATAAACTTGTATTTTTTTTCCCTTTATTTTTTTGAATATGTATTTTTACCAAAATCAGGCATGTATATAGTAAGCAAGTTTGAAGACTTGTATGAAAACTCACCTGCTACTCTTACATTTGCTTCAATTATGCATCGTATGTCCCCTAGGATGCCCTGTATACAAGCATTCTTAATCTTTCAATCAGAGATTTTAATTATTTGAGAAACTGATAAGTTCGACTTTAATAGCCATAGAGTACCATTATCCGCCACTTAACTGAGAAAAAAATATAAAAGAAAGAAAGCCTACAAAATAAATAAAGTTAGATAAAATAAGTACATATACACACACTAATCATAACAAGGGTTAGAAAGAACAAGAATTCCTTCTTGTGAAAAATGATTCTCTTGAGTTTTTGTCTATTTACTTTGAATACATTACCATTTCTAGGATTCTCAATGTCAATCGCCTCATAAGGATATACTTCTTTTACAATAAAAATGACCACTCCACCTTGATATCAAATTTTTAGGAAACAAATGCAATCGAAAATTATAAAGCAAAACCCTTTGACCAACCTCAAATATTTTTCTTGAAATTTTATTAGCATGAAAATCTTTTATTCTCACTTTATGAATTTTAGAATTCTCATATGCATCATTTCTCAATTCTTGAAGTTATTTGATTTGCAATTTGCACAATCTTGAAGCTTCATCAAAGTTGAAGTTAAACATTTTTATTATCCAATAAGCTTTATGCTTAAGTTGAACAAGTAAATGACAAGATTTTTCATAAACTATCCTATAAGGAGACATATCTAATGATGTTTTGAAAGCAGTTCTATATGCCCAAAGTGTAACGGTAAGTCTAAGAGACCAATGTTTATGATTTGGGAACTGTCATTTTCAAAATATATTTTATCTCCCTATTTGTAAGTTCAATTTTTCCATTTATGTGAGGGTAATAAGAGGTTGTAACTTTATATATGATTCCATAATTCTTCATTAAAGTGCCAAAAACTTTGTTACAAAAATATTTTCCCCTATCGCTGATAATGGATTGAGGAATTCCAAATCAATTTAAAATATTTTTTTTAAATTATCACTATTTTGTGAACATTATTTCGACAGGGAATTGCCTCGATCTATTTTGAGACATAATCTATGATGACCAATATATAAATAAAATCAAATGATAATAGAAATGGTCTCATGAAGTCATTACACCAATAGTCAAAGATTTCAATCACTAGGATAGGGTGTAGGGGCATCATGTTTCGCTTTGAAATAGGTCCTAACTTTTGACAATTTTCACAACTTTTGCAGAAAGTGTAATTGTCTTTGAAAGAGTTGGCCAATATAATCCATATTGCAAGATCTTTGCAGTGGTTTTCTTTGTCAAAAAGTGACCACCGCATGTTTCTGAATGATAAAATTTAATAATATTACCTATCTCATTATCAGGCACACATTTTAGAAAGATTTGATCAGGACAATATTTGAATAGGTATGAATCATTCCAATAAAAGTTTTTCACCTAAGTTAAAAACATTTTTTTTATCTTGGGAGTTCCAATATGATGGCATCTTTCCTATCATAAGAAAATTAATAATGTCAGCAAACCAAGGTAAAACAGAAACATAAATAGTTGTTCATTAGGAAAAATATCATTAATGGGTGTGGTTTGAAATGAGTCATCACAAACAAGTCTCGACAAATGATCAGCCCCCATATTCTCTACTCATTTCTTATCTCAAATAGTAATGTTGAATTCCTGGAGTAAGAGAATCCACCTAATCATTCTAGGTTTGGCATTTTTTTAACAAAAGATATTTCAAAGCTACATAATTATTGAAAAAAACAACTGGTGAGCCAACAAGATAAAATCTAAATTTGTCCAATGCAAAAGCTACAACAAGTAATTCTTTTTCAGTTGTTGAATAATTCAATTAAGTACTATTTAAAGTTTTACTTGCATAGTAAATAACATATGATTTCTTATCTTTTCTTTGTCCTAAGACAGCTCCAACAACATAGTCACTAGCATCACACATTATTTCAAAAGATAAAGTCCAATCTGGAGGCTGTATGATTGGAGCAGATGTAAGCATGCTTTTAAGCTTAACAAAAGTATTTTCAAAATTTTTAGTCCTTTCAAATATAGTGCTTTTGTTAGAAGATTACACAAAGGTTTAGATGTTATACTAAATTTTTTTGAAAAATCTTCTGTAAAACTAGCATGTCCTAAAAATGATTTTACCTCCTTCACAGACTTTGGTATTGAAAAATTGGCAATTAACTTAATTTTAGATTTGTCTAATTCAATACATTTTGACAAAATAATGTGTCCAATAATAATACCAGTTGTTACCATGAAATGACATTTTTTCCCAATTGAGTACAAGGTTTTTTTTTCACACCTGATTAAAATATTTTCTAAATTAGATAAGTAATCGTCAAATGAATTACCAAAAATAGAAAAATCATCCTTGAAAACTTTAAGAAAACGTTCAACCACGTCACTAAAAATACTAAGCATGCATCGTTGGAATGTACCTGGTGCATTGCTTAATCCAAAAGGCATCATTTGATATGAAAAAGTACCAAAAGGACATGTAAAAGTTATTTTCTCTTGATCTTCAAGTGCAATTGCAATTTGATTATACGTAGAATATCCATCTAAGCAGTAAAATTCATGTCCCGCAACTCTTTCTAAGATTTGATCTATGAAGGGTAGTGGAAAATAATATTTTCTAGTAACTAAATTAAGTTTTGCATAGTCAATGCAGATTTGCCAATTAATAATAGTTCTAGTTGGAATTAATTCATCATTCTCATTCTTGACTACAATAACTATAGATTTGTTAAGTACACCTTCAGTAGAGTTTAGCCATTTACTGTCAAAAATAGGATAAATGATTCCATTATCTAAGAGTTTAATAACTTTAATATCAACAATGGCCAATCCTAAAGCATTCTTATGAATTTTTAGAATTTCGATCAATTTACCTTCTTGGAATGCATTAAGTTTTGAAGAAATTATTACTAGAAAAGTCTCACTCTCACCCAACAAAGAGTATTTTAAATCAAATGGCAAAGGTTTCAAATCAATCACGAGAGTTTTAAATCTTGATGGAACAGATTGTACCATTGGTGATGAAAAGTTTTCAAACCTTGGCTTCCAAAAATATTTTTCTTGTACTTACAAAAATTCAGAGAGAGTATTAGAGTGTGCCTTTTTACAAATACTTTAACTTTTAAAACAAGTCTCTAAAGGATCTAAAGAATTAGCAGTAGTAAAATATTCATGAACAATTTCCTCGATTGAATCCACTTCATGTATTTCGACATCTTCCGCAGATTGCTTACAAACATTAAACACATTCAGTTCCAAAGTCATATTTTTGAAAGATAACTTCAAAATACCATTCCTATAATTAATCAAAGCATTTGAAGTTGTAACAAAAAAACCACCCAAAATGATGGAAATCTGTGTATGTATATGTGCAACAGGTTCTATGTCCAAAATAATGAAATTCACTGGAAAGTAAACTTATCAATTAGTACCACCACATCTTTTACTACTCCATTTGGAATTTTAATTGAATGGTCAGCTAATTTAAGTACAACGACATCTATTTTAAGTTCTCCCAAACCTAATTGTTCATAAACTGAGAAAGGTAAAAGAATTACACTAGCACCAAGATCAAGCAAAATACGCTTTATTCTAGTGTTTCCTATGGTATATGAAATGGTGGGACAACTTGAATCTTTGTACTCTGGTGGGGTGAATTGTTGAATGATTGAACTAACACTTTTAGTTAAAATTCCTTATTTTATACATGATGTTTTCTTTTGATTGTACACAAATCTATCAAAAATTTGGCATGAGAAGGAACTTGTTTGATTGTATCTAAAAATGCAATATTAATCTTGACTTGCTGAAAAAGTTAAAAGATTTCAAAATTTGAGTTCAATTTCTAAGTTGGTTGCAATCTTTGTGGAAATAGTGCTGGAGGTGAATATTTTTTTTCGTTATTCTTACCTTCATTAAACTTACCTTCATTGTCAACACTTTTTTCATTCTTTATTCCTGAAGGTAGATTAGAAATTTTCTCCTTGGGATGAATAGTATTGTCAACAACTTTCCACTTCGAAGAGTTGTGATCAAATTAGCCTACTTGACTAAATTTTCACCTGAAGAATAAATATGATACTGAGTGAAAGAATTAAGTTGAGGTTGAGCTCGAAACTTACCTTTTTCCTTGGTGCTCAAAGAGGAGCTTAACGTTGAAAATGTGTTTTTGATCTCACTGATGGCTTGTGAAGTTTGATTATGGATGTTTGTTTGTTCATGCATAAATGCTTGCAAAGTCTCCTCAAGGGAATTTATATGTGGAGTAGGATAAGAAAGAAAGTAGTGCTTTTGTGAATATAGTAGTTGGCACGGTTATTATCTTATCAACTAAAATTGAGATGATTTCTCTATTGCGGCGGATTGTAAGTTTTGGAATATGGAGAATGAAAAGGCTTTTTGAATGTGTAAATTTGCTTGTACTGGAATGTTTGGACATTCATTAATGGAACGCCCCATAAGTTCACAATTGCTACAAACTTCTTCCTGTTGCATAAATTTGATTTTCTTTACTTTTTTAAGTTTCATGGCTTTAACTTTTCTTATTAAACTAGCAATCCTAGCATTTAGATCATCTTCTTGACTAAGGCAATATTTTCCTTTATTACTATTAGCAAGATTAGATCTAATAAAACCTTCGTAAGAATTAACACTATGTCATGATTGAGAGTTTTGACCTAGATATTCTAATGCTTCATCAGGTTCCTTATCAAGAAACTGAACATTACACATTGCTTCAACAAATTATTTTATTTCATGAGTTAAACCTTCATAAAAGAAACTAATTAAGTACCATTTTTTAAAATCATGATGTGGGCATGAATTCAACAAATCTTTAAATCTTTCCTAACATTGAAAGAAAGATTCATTAGAATTTTGAGAAAAATTTTGGATTTTTCTTTTCAAAGCAATAGTTTTATGAGTTGGAAAGAACTTTTTCAAAAATTAAACATGCATTTCTTGCCAAGTGCCAATTGACTTGGGTTTTAAAGAATTAAGCCAAGTTTTTGCTTTATCTTTTAAATAAAAAGGAATAATTTGAACTTAACAATCTCATTTGTACAAGTTTGATCATCAAAAGTAGCACATACTTCATCAAATTCTTTCAAATGCAAGTAAGGACTTTCGAAATCTAAACCATGGAAATTAGGAAGTAAAAATGATCATATTTGGCTTGAATCAAAATTTATTTTCATTGAGAGAAAAAATGAAACAATAAGGAGAAAAAATTTGAGGAGGTTGCAAGTAATAACGCATGGTACGCCCCTATTGATTCTCATGTTCATTTGTACACTTTTATTTTCAGCAATGGCGGAAGTGTGTGGAGGTGACTCAAACAAATTTCCAAATAAAGTTTTAGAATTATTTCTAACTAAACGTTGAGAATTCTGACTACGATACCATATGACCATATAACCATAATGAAAATAAACACACAATATTTACAAAAGAAAAAATATTTACAAACTTGAATACTTACCTTGCCTTCCCCGGCAACGGCACCAAAAACCTGCTACAACTTTAAGGTTGCAAACCTAAGTACAGGTTGTGTAAAGTAATAAATTTTTCGTTAGTATGGATCACAAAGAAGTTGTTTGAAGATTTTAGAATTATATTTCAAAAAAAAGATGGGTTTTTTGTGGTTTAGAATACATCAAAAAATAATATATGCTATAACTAAAAAATCAAAATAGTAAAAGTATTGAGGATTAGGGATCCGCTCTTGAATTTTGGATAGATGAACGATTATTTATTCTTTTTACCTCTTTTAATTACCTCTATTGGAATCCAAACATAATGAAGGTTCCAATGGAAAGATGTTATCAAATAATTCATGCAATAAGATAATCATAATATTGTCTTACTATTTATAAATTACCTCTTAACGCCAACATTTGTTTATGGGATCAAGTATTTATGCACCCCTTTGTCTACAACAAATCAAAGTTTCACGCTACCAGTTGGTGTAGTAAAACTGATAAGTGCATATTTTCATATATTTTTGTATTAAATTATTTATACTTTGTTTGTTTTATTATTGTTAATATTATAATTTTATTAATGTTTTGTGTTAGGGAATCAATGAATAAAAAGAGATAAAAAAAGCCAAAATAAAATCAAAGAAGACAACACGTTTCATGAGCAAGTTGAGAGATAATATCTCATTGGATTAAAGAAGCATCACAATTAGAAGAAAATAATAATTTTTTTAACTAATTTCATCACGTGTAGATCAAAATATATGCAAGAAATCACTTGAACTTTGCAAGTGATTGTTGGGCTTGCATTAAATTCAAAATAAGCATATTTCTAGACTTGTGCAGCTTTTTTGTATTTTGGGAATAACTCCATGCTCAGAAGCCCAATGGACCTGATTCTTACTTTTTTTTGGAATCCAAGAGATAGAAATACAACTTTTCTATTGGAAGCTCAGTCCAATTCAATCTTGATTATAGTTAAAAATTCGTCCAAGTGTGTGTATTGGAAATGATCTATCTATGCCGATATATCTCCTTAAATAAAGCATAACTTTCTCCTTAGTAGTTGGAATTAGGTGATTCAAGTTGAAAAATGAAGTTAACAGACAAATATACAACTTTTCTTTTGATCACTTATCCAAATATAACTGATTGCATAGAGAAAAATGTGTGAAACAATTCAAATCTGAAAAAGATATGTGAATTTAAAGTACATTTGAAGTTAATTTAGAGTGCTTTTGGAGTGAATTTGGAGATGCCAATTTAGACACTCTTGTACTATAAATAGGGGTTCTTGGATAGCATTCAAGACATACAAAAAACCCTTAGAGATGGAAAGAAAGTTTTATTATTGTCTTTCTTTAGGCTAAATTTTCTAGTAGTAATAGAAATGTATTCTCTAGTTTCAATTCTATTTTTAGTCTTTTTTATTTTCATTATGTCTTTCTAAATTTCATGTAAGCTAAGGAGAAAGGGTGAAGGTCTTGATGGTGGAAGAGGAACGGTTATAAAGGTGCATAATATTCAGGTGTGTTATTTTATTGTTTTGATTTTTGATTGAACACTCCACCAATGAATGTCCAAATATTCCTACATAAGCAAATGTTATGAAAAAATTCAAAAGCCTTTTTATTCTCCATATTCTAAAACTTACAATCCACAATGGAGAAATTATCCCAATTTTAGTTGGCGAGATAAAAACCGTGCCCAACTGCTACATTTACAAAAGCCACCAAACTTTCCTTATTCAGCTTCACATAGAAAATCGCTTGATGAGACTTTGCAAGATTTTATGCATGGACAAACAAACATCAATAACCAGACTTTCAACACTGACAGCTTCATTGCATACTCATGAAAAAGGTAAATTTCCTACTCAACCTTATCCTAACCCTTCCGCTCAGTGTCATTTTTCTTCTTCAGGTGAAAATTCAATCAAGGAGGCTAATTCGGTCACAACTCTTCAAAATGAAAAAGTTGTTGACAAGACTTTTCATTCTAAGGAGAAAGTTTCTAATCCACCTTAAAAATAAAGAATAGAATTAGTATTGACGATGAAGGTAAGTTTAATGAAGGTGAGTTTGAAAATAATAAAAAATAAAAATACTCACCTCTAGTTCCTTTTCATCAAAGATTGCAATCGAATCAAAAGTTAAACTCAAATACTGAAATCTTTGATGTTTTTAAAAAAAGTTAAAATTAATATTCCATTTTTGGATTCAATCAAGCAAGTTCCACCTTATGCCAAATTTTTGAAAGATTTGTGTACAATAAAAAAAAATCATGTATAAAAGAAGGCATTTTTAACTGAAAGTATTAGTTCAATCATTCAACAATTGACTCCACCCAAGTACAAAGATCCAGGTTTTCTAGCCATTTCATATACCATAGGAAACACTAGAATAGAGCGTGCTTTGCTTGATCTTGGCACTAGTATAAATCTTTTACCTTTCGTAGTTTATGAACAGTTAAGTTTGGGATAACTTAAAACAATTATCATTGTACTCTAACTAGTTGACCCGTTCGATTAAAGTTTCAAAGGGAGTAGTAGAAAATGTATTGGTACAAATGGATAAGTTTTACTTTTTAGTGGATTTTATTATTTTGGACACATAACCTGTTACACATACATAGATTCCTATCATTTTGGGCCATCCTTTTCTTGCAATTTCAAATGCTCTGATTAATTGTAGGAATGGTATTTTGAAGTTATCTTTTGAAAATATGACTTTGGAACTAAATGTGTTTAATGTTTGTAAGCAACCTGTAGAAAATGTCGAAGTACATGAAATGGATTCAATTGAAAAACTTGTTCATGAATATTTTACTTTCACTAATTCATTTGATCCCTTGGAAACTTGTTTTGAAAGTGAAAATATTTGTAAAAAGACACGCTCTAATACTCTCTTTGAATTTTCGTAGGTATAAAAAAAATATTTTTGGAAGCTAAGGTTTGAAGAAATTTCATTATCAATAGTACAATATATTCCATCAATTATTAAAACTCATGCGATTTATTTGAAGCCTTTGCCATTTGATTTGAAATACTCTTATTTGAGTGAGAATGAGATTTTTTCAGTATTAATTTCTTCCAAACTTAATGCATCCTAAGAAGGTAAGTTGATCAAAACTTTAAAAATGCATAAGAATGCTTTAGGATAGACCATTGGTGACATTAAAGGTATTAGTCCTTTAATTTGCACATATAATATCTATCTAGAGGAAAATGCTAAACATTTTAGAAAAATGTAATGAAGGCTAAATCCTAATATGAAAGAAGTAGTGAGAAATGAAGTCATTAAATTATTAGATAATGGAATTATTTATCCTATTTCTGACAGCAAATAGGTTAGTCCTACTTAAGTTGTACCAAAGAAATATGGAGTTACTATAGTTAAGAATGAGAATGATGAATTAATTCTAACAAGGACTGTTACTGGTTAGCGAATGCGCATTGACTATAGAAAATTCAACTCAGTTACTAGAAAAGATCATTTTTCATTACCTTTCATGGATTAAATCTTTGAAAAAGTTGAAAGACATGAATTTTACTGCTTCTTAGATGGATATTTTGGGTATAATCAAATTACAATTGCACTTGAAGATCAAGAGAAAATTAGTTTTACATGTCCTTTTGGTACTTTTGCATATTGAATGATGCCTTTTGGATTATGTAATGTACTAGTTGCAACTATACATGCTTAGTATTTTTAGTGACATGGTAGAACATTTTCTTGAAGTCTTCATGGATGATTTTTCTATTTTTGGTAATTCATTTGACGATTGCTTGTCTAGTTTAGAAAATGTTTCGATCAAGTATGAAGAAAAGAACCTTGTACTCAATTGGGAGAAATATCACTTCATGGTAACAACTAGTATTGTTCTTGAACACGTTATTTCATCAAAAAATATTGAAGTAGACAAATCTAAAATCGAGTTAATTGCCAATTTGCCAATATCAAAGTTTGTGAAGGAGGTAAGATCATTTTTAGGTATTGCTGGTTTTTAAAGAAGATTTATTAAAGATTTTAGTATAATATCTAAACCTTTGTGTAATTTTCTAACAAAAGACACTACTTTTGAATGGACTGAAAATTGTGAAAATGCTTTTGTTAAGCTTAAAAGCATACTTACATATGCTCCAATCATGCAGTTTCCAAATTGGACTTTACCTTTTGAAATAATGTGTGATGCCAGTGACTATGTTGTTGCAGCTTTCTTAGGACAAATAAAAGATAAGAAACTATATGTCATTTACTATACAAGTAAAACTTTGAATAGTGCTCAATTGAATTATTCAACAACTGAAAAAGAATTGATGTAGTTTTTGCATTGGACAAATTTAAATATTATCTTGTTAGCTCACTAGTTGTTGTTTTCAATAATCATGTAGCTTTGAAATATTTTTTGTCAAAAAAAGATGTCAAACCTAGACTGATTAGGTGGATTTTTTACTCCAGGAATTCAATATTACGATTCAAGATAAGAAAGGAGTAGAGAATGTGGTGGTTGATCATTTGTCGAGATTCATTTTTGATGACTCATTTCAAACCACACCCATTAATGTCACTTTTCCTGATAAACAACTATTTAATATTTTTATTTTACCTTATTTTGCTGACATTGTTAATTTTCTTGTAATAGCAAAGATGCCACCGCATTAGAATTCCCAAGATAAAAAGAAGTTTTTGACTCAGGTGAAAAACTTTTATTGGAATGATTTATACCTATCAATTATTATTTTGATCAAATCTTTTAGAGATACGTGCCTGATAATGAGAAATGTAATATTCTTAAATTTTGTCATTGAAAAGCATGTGGTGGTCACTTTTCAGTAAAGAAAATCACTGCAAAGATCTTGCAATGTGGATTTTATTGACCAACTCTTTTAAAAAATTCTTACACATTTTGCAAAAGTTGCAAAAATTGTCAAAAGTTATGATCTATTTCAAAACAAAACATGATGCCCCTACACCCCATTTTAGTGATTGAAATATTTGACTATTGAAGTAATGACTTCATGGACCATTTACATTATCATTTGATTTTATTTACATATTGGTCACCATAGATTATGTTTAAAAATGGATCGAGGCGATTCCCTATCGAAACAATGATCACAAAATAGTGATAAAATTTTTGAAAAAAAATATTTCAAGTCGATTTGGAATTCATCGATCCATTATCAGTGATGGGGGAAAATAGTTTTGTAATAATATTTTTAAAACTTTAATAAGGAAATATGGAATCATACATAAATTTACAACTCCTTATCACCCTTAAATAAATGGACAAGTTGAATCTACATATAGGGAGATAAGATAAATTTTAGGAAATATACTTAAACCAAATCATAAAAATTGGTCTCTTAGACTTATCGATACACTTTGGGCATATAGAACTACTTTTAAAACATCATTAGGCATATCTCCTTATAGGATAGTTTATGAAAAACCTTGTCATTTACCTCTTGAACTTGAACATAAAGCTTATTGGACAATCAAAATGTTTAACTTCAATCTTGATGAAGTTTCAGAATTGCACAAATAGCAAATCAATGAACTTAAAGAATTGAGA
This sequence comes from Paulownia fortunei, assembly GCA_019321725.1. Taxonomy (NCBI): domain Eukaryota; kingdom Viridiplantae; phylum Streptophyta; class Magnoliopsida; order Lamiales; family Paulowniaceae; genus Paulownia; species Paulownia fortunei. The sequence goes on along the minus strand of CM033105.1, from coordinate 15,033,668 downwards.
AATAATGCATATGATGATTCTAAAATTCATAAAGCAAGAATAAATGGATTTCATGATAATAAAATTTCAAGAAAAATATTTGAGGTTGGATAAAAGGTTTTACTTTATAATTCTTGATTATATTTATTTCTGAAAAATTGAGATCAATGTGGAATGATCCTTTTGTTGTTAAAGAGATATATCCTTATGGGGGATTGACATTGAGAATCCAAGAAATTATAACATATTCAAAGTAAATGGATAAAGACTTAAACCGTTTCTTAAGAATAAATTTTCACAAGAGGATTTTTTTTTTCTTTCTAACCATTGTTATGATTAGTATATGTATATATATAACTTTATTTGTTTTGTAGGCTTCTTTATTTTATTTTATTTTATTTTCCCAGTTAAGTGGCGGATAACGATATTCTATGGCTATTGAAGTCGAATTTATCAGTTTCCCAAACAACTAAAATCTCTGTACAAAAATTCTCTTTTTTTCTCATTCATTTTTCTTATTCTTTTCAAAATGGATGACATTCTTCTAATTCTCAAGTCATTTCTTTTTCTTTCTAAAAATGCAATTTTAAAAATTTATAAAACCAACACAAAAAGATTAAGGATGCTTAAGCATAAGGGTATCCCAGGGGACATACGATGGATAATCAAAGTAAAAGTAAGAGTAGCAGGTGAGTTTTTACATGAGTTTTCAAACTTGCTTACTAGATACATGCCTGGTTTTGGTAAAAGCACATATTCAAAAAAGTGAAGGGTGAAAAATAAGCAAGTTTGTCACAAATGTGCTTGATGGACTTGCAACACAAAGTTTCATTTCTTAAGAATGGTTTCTAAAAATCGAAAAGATAAAACTCAATTCATTGTGGATGGATTAAGTAAGGAGTCTTTAGATGACATTATATTGACTCTTGAGACGCATTTATGTTGATTAGTACAATGTGTAATTCTTGATTTATGGAATCACTTTCAGGATGAATATGAGCATTATAGTCTTGGGGATCTGATATTAAAAGACCATGTTTGCTAGTTTATAAGAAAACTGGATATGAAGTATATTCTCGACTCATAGAGAGCGTATAAGCCATTACTGGATGTAAAACCAGAGAAAGATGTGAGCCAGAGCCACAACTACATGTACATTCACGTGTATGAGTATTGGAGATGAGTTAAAAGTGTCACATATTATGGACATAATGCCTAACATGTTAAATAATGCGGATGCATTCATCACTTTACATGGTGGTTTTGGTACACTAGAGGAATTATTTCAAGTTGTCTCTTGGGCACAACTCAACATTCACCAAAAACTTATAGGTTTTTGTGAGGTTTTATGGGAATTCACTTGTTTGAAGTATACATGGTTTTGTCACTGTTGACATTAACTATTCACACACATACTTGAGTATGCTTGTTGTGGAAATATATTAACTTTTGAATGACTAAGGGTTAGATTGAATACTTGTTTGATTTTATTTTCATATTACTTTGTTGCTTCTAGAGAATAATTGTTGGAAGTTAGTTATTATAGTTGTTTGTGGGTATCACTACTAGAAACCCTCAAGAGACTATTATTCTCATCCTTTATGGGCCACCCAGGGGTTTAAAGGCTTGTCCTATATGCTAATTGCAATTATGATTTTTTACGAAAGTGGATTAGTTTAGGCTTGTTTTAGGCTTACTCGAGGACGAGTAAGGGTTAAGTATGAGAGAATTTGATAAGTGCATATTTTGATATATTTTTGTATCAAACCCTTTATACTTTTCTTGCTTTATTCTTATTAATATTATAGTTTTATTAATATTTTGTATTAGGGAATCATTGAACAAAAGGAGATCAAAAAGAGCCAAAACAAAATCAAAGAAGACAACACGTTTTATGAGCAAGTTGGGAGATAATAACTTATTGGATTAAATAAGCATCACAATTAGAAAAAAAGAGCCATTTTTGCCTAAGTCTATCATGTGTAGATCAAAATATATGCAAGTAATCACTTGAACTTTGCAAGTGATTGTTGGGCTTGCATTAAATTCAAATCAACATATTTATAAACTTGTGAAACTTTTGTATTTTGGACCTAACTCCATACTCAAAAGCCCTATGGACCTGATTCTTACTTCATTTGAAGACTAAGATATAGAAATACAACTTTGTTGTTTGTAACTCAGCCCAATTCAACCAGAAAATTCGTCCAAGTATATACATTGGAAAATATCTATTTATACTGATATATCTCTTTAAATCATGCATAACTTTCTCCCTAGTGGTTGGAATTAGGTTATTCAAGTTGAAATTGAAGCTGTTAGTCACACCTACAACTTTCTTGTTAATCACTTTTCCAAATTCAACTGATTGCATGGAGAAAAATGTATGATGAAATTCGGATCTGAAAAGGACATATGAATTTAGATCATAATTGAAGTTAATTTGGATTGCATTTGTAGTGAATTTGGAGATGCCAATTTAAGCACTCTGTTACTATAAATAAGGGCTATTGAATGGCATTCAAGATACATAAAAACCCTTAGAGGAAAAAATAAAGTTTTATTGTTGTCTTTCTTTAGGCAAAGTTTTCTAGTAGTGATGTAAGTTTTCAAGTAGTAATAGAATTTTCTAGTTTCTCTTCTATTTTTAGTATTTTCTACTTTCATTATATCTTTCTAAATTTCATTTAAGCTTCGGGGAAAGGGTGAAGTTTTTGATCGAGGAAGAGAAATGGTTATAAATGTGCATAATGTCCAGGTGTGTTGTTTTATTATTTTGATTTTTTATTGAAACCCTCCTTATTTAATGACGATTCTTGATTTATATATCACCAATGGCACAACAAATACTTGGGTTTATTTAGCTTGTTGTACAGTTCTACCCTACCGACTGCTAATGTGAAACCTTGATTTGTTGTAGAGAAAGGTGTGCATAAATATTTGTTCCCATAAATAAGTGTTGGCGTTAAAACCTTTTTTTTGTGGTGATTCTTGATTTATGTATCTTCAATGGCACAAAAAATACTTGGATGCATTTAGCTTATTGTATAGTTCTACCCCACCGACTGCTAATGTGAAATATTGATTTGTTGTAGATAAAGGTGTGCATAAATACTTAATCCCATAAATAAGTATTGGTGTTAACAGATAATTTGCAAGCAATAAGACAATATCATGATTACCTTAATGCATGAGTTATTTGATAAAATCTTCCATTGGAACCTTCATTATGTATGAATTTCAATTGTGGCATTTAAAAGAGTTAAAAAGAATGAGTAATCGTTCATCTATCTAAAATTAAAGAGCCGATCCCTACTGCTCAATACTTTTATTGCAAGTGAAAATCAGTTAGCAGATATCTTCACCAAAGAACTTGACTCTCAATATTCTGATATATTGAAAAAGTCTCTGGGTATTTGTGTTATGTAGACAGTGTGCATTTTAGTGTTGCAATACCTCATTTGTGTGTGTGCTAGGTTGTGATGTTGCAACACTTTGGTAAAACATTTTCATTCATCTTGTAGTTTATTAGAAAATCATGCATTTTAGGTATTCATTAGGCAAACTACATTACATCGCATCTCAAAGACTACTTCTTTGGTTTTCATATATCAATGAGCTATCTTGCAACACCATTTGTCAACAAGGATGATTTTAAAATAATGAACTGAAAAACAGAGGCATTCGACAGAAAAACTACATACCCATTGATGTAGAGCTATCCGTCTGTAACTGGTTCTATTTTGTCATTATAAAAAAATAAAAAATAATAGAAATACCTCTACCATGTAAAAAGACTTACCTATAGGATAGAGTGAAAGCAACTGACTGACTAAATCTTATTTTCCCATCCTATTTGTTCAACACAAAGTGTTGGGAATTATTTGGTTCAAATTGCTTAATGGTCATTCTAACTATTGCTGAATATTGTTGCAGATGTTGCAATATTGCATAGGAACATCTGGAAGTCAATCCTCACATATATCATTTGGAATTTTTGCAGCTGATTTGTTTTGATATTTTACATCATGGTTAGGCATATCTTTTGGTACATTTCAATGGTTCGTAGGGTGGTGAAGATCAATTTATTTGATTTGGAAATTGGATTGCAATTAACTTTTCAACTACTTTCCTTATTTTTAGGATAGAAAATATGTGGTGTTGAACATTGAATCAATATTGGAGTCTTTAGAGATTAATATCACATATTTGGGCGAGATTTAGGGTTATCTATTTTTGGTAATTTAAATTCAAAGTGCCACAACTCTTTCATCTAACCTTAATCATTATTTTTGCCGCCACACTCTATTTTTTTCTCTCTCTCCATTAGTTTTTTTTCTAGCAAGTATTTGCAAAAGAGAAAAAACCTCACTATGAGCAGTTCTAAAGTTGAAACCCTAGTTTTATTCATGGAAAAGGTTCTCAAAAAGGAAATAAAAAAGAGAAAGTCACCACAACCCAACGGTGAACAAAGTGTCGCCGCTCTTTCACCCATTTATTTGAGTGTGATACCCATAGATCCAAACTGGGATCCCATGGATATTCGATCAGAAACTAAGAGTGGAAGTGTTCCAACATCTAAAACCAAAGTTTTGCTAGCGCAAGAGAAATCATCCAAGGGGTTTAGCCTATCGCAATCCAGTTATGGAGTTTTTATTTTTGTCGATTAAGCATTCCAAGAATCATCTGGTGATGTTGGTCAACAAGCAAGTGTGTTGGAATATCCATTGGTGATCTTAGAGATGAAGAAATTCAATGACAAGAAGATGGTGTCAAAACATTTGCATAGGACACTACAGTTGTAGAGGAAACTCTATTTGTGCCAAACCCACCACCACAACACCAAACCTTTCTGACCCTAAGTAAGACACTTTTAGATTGAGCTTAAGAAAAGAAATAAGGAAAACAGTTCTAATTCTGATTATGTACCTGATAAATCTACTCCAAGAAGATCCAAATGATTACTAAAGGTGTGGTCTGATTCTGAAGATGAGGCAGATCCTTCAGCCTCCAAAGAAAAATCCCCATCTAAGGAGAAAACATCATCTGAAGAATCTTCTGAGTCCTTAGCGGGTTTCTCTAAATCTGATGGAATCTAGTAGTGATAGTGATGTTGATCCCAGTAGTGTTACAGAAGATATTCCAACAGACATTGATAAAGATATTCAAACAAGTGATACTGGAAATAATGCAGCACCCACAAAAGGGGAGTAATGAGATGATAGTACTAATAAGGATGAGACGAAACCAGATGACATGGAGGAAGATGAATGAGTTGATTCAGACATTGAGATTGGTAAGGCCTGTTCCAAGTATTTTTATACTTCTGAAAGTAAGAAATGTAGGAATGATATGCATAAAAAGACTATCCATGGTGAGAGAAGAATACAAATAGGTAATGATCATAAGGTAGGCATGGTTGACCTGCTGGAAGAAAGGGGTTTATTGGGACAGTCACAAAATTTGATCCTTATCTGCAAAAAATTGTTCATGAGTTCTATAGTAATTTGTCCTCATCTTTAGACAATAAATAATCAACCAAGTATGGGAAAGTGTATGTTTGAGGATAGTCTTTCAACTCACTCCAAAGGTGATCTAACAACTTCTATGGATCTCCCAACATTGGGAGTCATAATGTTCTAGAGGATAAGAATTTGAGTGCTGCAACACTGAGTGGGAACACCGTGAACAAAAGGCCAAGTGTAAGAAAAAAATTCAGTGCCAAATCTCTCATTGTCTTGTATGTTGTCTTGCATAAACTTGTTGTCTGTGATTGGACTCTATCAAACAATGAGACAGTAATGGCAAAGGTATAAGCCATTCTCATGTATTACACTAGAACCGAGAGGGCTTATGATATTGGACAACTAATTTTTGGAACTATTGCTAAATAGGCTCGGTCCAAAGACACCTATGGTATTCTTCCATTTTTCTCTCTTATTTATAGCATTCTAACCTCACAGGGTCTGATTAAGAAATAAGGTGAAGAGAAGGAGGAGATACAGGGTGTTGTTTGTATTTCCCATAAGCTATTACGATATGATCATCTGGATGACTTGCCTAAGTCAGGCAAAGGCAAAACTTAGTTCAAGATGTTGATATCAGTATTGTACCTGGTATTGTAATATTGCCTACTTATGTTGCTCTTGTAGAATCTAGCTTGGAGGTTTATCACATACGGCTGGAATTTTGGAGTAAATGAAAAACAAGCACTTGCAAACTTCTTGCAGATGTGAAACAAACAGTTGTTACATCTGTTGTTGTTCCTTTGTCCTCTTTTAGTCAAAAACGAGTGGAGAAACTAGCGTTGTTTGTGCCATCAAACAGGTGGAGAAGGAGGTGCAGCAACCTAAAGAAGGGGATAGAAATCCCAAGACAAAGGCTGATGTACAAGAAGAGGGTGATAATAGTGATGAAGTAGAGGATGACACAGATGATGAGGATGAGGATGGATATGATGATGATGATGCTTGATATCCTCTTTGCTTTAGTGGTTTTTAGTATTTTTATAAGTCCGTTTTCCGTTATTGTTGAACTTGTTGGTTTTACATTGTACTTTGCTTTAAAAGAGTGCTATGTCACTCTAGACATTTATTTTGATATTCAGCTTCTGTGAATGTTAGTTTTTTTTTTCGTTGGAATTTAATTATTTCATGCAGGTGGAGTAGTACTAGTCTAAAGATTGAATATGTTAATTTCAGTGTTGCAACACTGATGTGACAATATTGACTAGTAGTGGTATTTGTGAATTATTTAAACATGTGTATTTTTTTATGGGGAGCATAAGTGTGTTTGACCAAAATGTCAAAATGGGAGAATGTTAGTGTCAAAAGTTTTGGCTTTTGTGGTTGAAACAAATGATCAACTCAGCACATTGGATATGTGTTGTATATGGTATTGCGATAGTAACGGAATAGCATTTTAATAATTAATTGTTTAATTAGTTCGATGTGTTCAGGTCTCATAATTCTAGGACGTCCAAGATGCCTGTATAATGTATTCCATGTGATTTGGATTGAGGAAAAACGTGTTGAGCTTAAAGATATACTTGATTCGCTGAGATATGGAAAGAGAAGATCTTAGAGGATCATGAAGATAAGGAAACAAATCAAGAGATTGACTTATCCTAATATGCAACAATCAATACACACGAGAAGGTGGATTCTGGACTGATTTCGAATATGATGTATATATTCAAGTCTCAAGCTTGAAGAAACGGGTGGATGAACTACATAGTGTCATAATGAATCAAGATTGAGTAAGTTTTATTCATACACATTCTTTAGGAGAAGAATGTGAAGGTTTTAAGGAGAAGACCATATTAACCATCTGAAAAAGTTCAGAGTTGGAAGGAGTCTAGTAGTAGTGATTAAAGTCGAGGGAAGCTTGCAGAAACGACTAATTAGTGGAATACAAAAAATAATTCTCAATTAAAGAGGAAGTTTTTAAATTGTTTTAATTTCATATATTATATTCTGTGAAAGGGATACTAATTAGTGTATTGTTTCTTTCTCTAGGCAGGCTTCGTGTACTAGAATACTTTGTACTTGAAATTAATAGTGTCATTTATTTATTTTCGCTGCATGTTTTGACTAAGATGTTACAATATTGTTTAACAACACTAATTGGTGAATGTCATAACACTTCATACAACACACATAATTTTAAGTTGAAACTAACTAAAATTGGGCAATAAATTCTATCAATTCACTACCGAAACAAATGAAAGAAAGTTGATTTATTGTGACATTACAAATATTGCAATTCACTATAAACATTTCAAAGTATTTGTTGTAACACTATAGATGTTACAAAGAACAAGAATTCAACGGTAACGTCCACGCCAAAACAATTGCCTTCAAAGTCTTTGGCCTAAATTTAACTATTGCATTAATTATTCCAAAAAATGCATTTGAGTTGAATAGCTGTAGATATTGCTAGAGCCATCAATGCGTTGCATCTTTATTTAAATTCTGCTATTGCATGGTATAGTCCAATTAGGAATTAGATTCCATAGATTTAAATGAATTTAGATAGCTCATATCTAATGATGAACAATAACTAATGTTTAAACATAATTTTCAATATATAGATAATAATTATTTGTGAATAACATTATTTTCTATTATACTGCTCTTGATCAAGCACTCTTAACTTCAAAGTGGTGATGGATAATGTATTACATCTAGTATAAATGTGCCTGTATTTTCATTTTTGGCCATTTGGTAGTTTGGCAAAAAAACAAAACTTTCAAATGTCGCATTTGTTTAATTTTATGAGAATGTATGATCAAATGCTGTATAAAAATATAAATTTAAGAAAGAGAGAACTCCTCAAGCTATTTATAAATGCTAGGAGATAATTATGCTAGGTAATTAGATGGTACTCTTTTACTCAACAATATACTGCCTGTTCGCAATAAAAAATAAAATATCAATTGTTCAATAATATACTGTCTGTTCGCAATAAAAGATAAAATATCAATTGTAATAAAAAATTTCAACTGTTCTTTGTTGGTATAATTAATTACATTATATTTCTTTTTGAAATAGTTGTTTACTTCTAAAAAATATCTTTGCTTAATCTACATATGACATCCTTTTATAGGAAGATACAAAAGAATCCTCACTTCTCCCCCTTGAAGTAGAATGTGATTAGCACAAATAATAATTCTAATGCTCATTTATTTATGCATAAAATAATATAATTGTAATGAGTTGAAATGTCATTTATTGGTTAAAAGAATATAGCAATTTTCATGTCAATGTGAAATGGGAATTGGGATTAAGTCCAAATTTGGGAGTTACGGGGATCAGTCAAACTCTGTTGGAAGATCAGAAATGGTTGTTGAAAGTGAGACCAATCGCGTAAATTACACTCTTATTGATCTTATTCTTATAATTCCTAGGAGTGATTTCTTACTGCCAAAATTGTCTTTCCCATGACTTATCCGAAACTAAACCAGCTGCAAGTTAGTTGTCTTTGACCAAGAAAATTTACTTTAACATTCTCTGTCGTATTTGAAGGTTCAGTTAATTTATTATATTAATATTTTGACTAATTTCTACTATTATAAATATTTAAGCTAATAGTGATTGTTTTAATTATGTTAAATTTTTTAAATAAATCAGAAAAATACAGGACAACACGATACATTTAAGTTCATCAACCTATGACACCAGACATTCAAAGGATGTTTGGTTGAATTTTATAAATTTTTTACAATATTTTATGTAATGTTTAAAATTTTATAAGATGTCTTAACTTATTTGACAAAAGTTTAAGGAGATGAGCTTATAAGTTCTAAAAATAAAGTGTTAGGATCTCATAAGTTTCTTAAAAGAATTAAGAAAATCATAACTTATTTTTAAAATTTTAAGAAACTTATTTAATTTGACTATAAAAGTTACAACATTGTGTATAATATCTTATAAGTTCTATGATTATTTATACAAAAATATTTCAAGAGCTAATTTTAAAATAAGATTAAAAATCTTGTGAACTCCAAAAGTATCTAATAAGATATAAGAGTTTGTAAGATATTTTAAATAAGCTTATCCAACTACTCTAACTTTTTCATGAAAATATTACATAAATTTGAGAATTTATATTGATACTACAACAATAAAAAAAAAATCAATACAAACACTCCTCTTTTCATTATTTTTCTTAATCCGTGAGCCTTATATGTTGTAGGGCAACCCTACTTAGTTAAATACTCGATGGAGAAAGATTTGATATTTAATACATACGAGTATATTATGAATTTTAAAAGAAAAATGGCAAAAATATAAGCCAAAAATACGAAAATTGATCATATATGAATTCGTAGACGTACGGATAAAATATGAATGTAAGAAAATTATTCGAGAGTAAGTAATGACTCATTTTAACATTACTTTTATATGTATTGTGCTTGTATTTTTTTTAAAATTATTCATTAATTAATTTATATGTACTTTTATGTTGTTCAATTTATAATTATGACACATCATAAAGATAACTATTTAACACTAATTAGTCTTTTTATAAATTATTAGGATTTTTTATTGTTTTCGTGATATACAATTAATATATAAATAATTCTTATATAATTTTAAATTTTATTTCAATATTATAAATATTTATTAAAATGAAGTACTATTCATCAAGTATTATACGAAATAGGTATAATATATGTACTAAATATTTCACTTCAAAAGTATGAGTATTATTTGATGAATTGAAAATGTATACAGAAAATAAAAATATCTTTCAATTATTATACATACGTGCACGTAGGGTAAAATAGAGGCAACAATATATTATGGATTGTTAATATCAACTCTTTATAAATGAAGATCCGTTTTACATATATATAGAATGGTAAGTTCCACTTTCCCCTCAAACTGTGGTTAAAATGAGGCTGCTTCCTCCATCTTTTGATTACATCACTATGCCCCCTCAATTCTTTAGCATTTATTAAATGATAAGATTCCTTGAAACATAACTATGTTTCATCAATTTGTGCTTCTAATTTTAAAAGTAAGGAAAAATGAAAAATTAGAAAAAAGTGTACCCAAGCCTCCTATCCCATCTTGAGATTAGTAGATGAAGAATATTCAATTTGACTAATTACATGAAATAGTTAATGAAAAAATTATGTGAAATTTCAGTTTAAATAAGTTTAGGATTGAAAATCATAAGAAACATCTTTTTCCTTTAATAGGTGAAATTGCATTTTATCTAAATCGACGTATAGCATAAAGTACCAGTGGAAGTTATTTTTTGCAACCTTCATTAACTTTGAGAAAAAAGAAAAAAAATAAAGTTCTCCATCCTTTTAGTGCTTTTATTTGACTTAAGAATCAGGTGTCATTTTTAAAGAGTTTTGGTGATTGAAACATTTGTACAAAATTAAAAGGACAAAGTAATTTAATAAAAACATAAAAGGAGCATTCTTATTTCCAACTTTAGTTCGAGGGATAGAATGAAATTATTATTATACATATAATATTTTTTTAACACGATTAGTACCAACCACGAATAAACAACCAAGCTGAAATATAAGACCAACTGATGGGTCAGGCCTAACGTCGGTGGATCTGACTTGAATATCTCTATAACGGGAAGCTTTGAGCATTATATTTCTTGGGGTTAAATTCATTTTATTAAAAGGAAAAATTTATTTTGCCCCCTCTACTGTAATCTATATGGTATTTTATCCTCTATAATTATATATTAATTAATTTAATTTCAAATTTTATTTATTATTAACTTTATTAGATAAATTAATCTTTAATTAAATTTAAATTAAATAAGTAAAAAATATAATTTCAATAGTACAGAGAATATACCTAAATTTAAAATTATTTTATGTAAATTTATATGTCTACCATCATATATATATATATTGCTTTAGAAAGTATCTCATAGATTTTTATTCTTGTAACTCAAAAATTCTTGATCTTTTAATTTTGATTGTACTTTCAATAATAAATAGCTACACATTGAAATTAAATTAATTAAAATATATTAATCTATGATGCACACCTTGTATACATAATAGAATTATTTATATCATTAAATGATATCAATTGCTATACCTCAAACTTTAATACTTACTTATTAGATAAATTAATCTTGAATTAATTCTAAATTATACATAAATTAATATTTTAAACTAAATTGTATAAACGCCTATGAATTAATATTTATTAGACTTCTATTAATACATTAATTCTTATTTCTACTTATTACTATTATCAAGTACATCTTTGGTTGTTAGAATGACAATTTTTTAGTGAAACTAAAATTTTATTTTTTAAAGGATTATCTTATTTATTAAGATAAAGTGATAAAGCTATTTATATTATTATTCATAATACAACATGTACATATTTATGCATTTTTTTGCGTACAATGTTTTTTTTATAATCAATAGGCTGTCTTTTAATAATATAAATAATGTTAACTTTAAATTTAATGTGTTTTCTTTCGATACTATTGTAATCATAATTTTCTATTAATTTTATTTGGACTTAATTGAAAATTAATTTATTTAATTAGATGAGTGTTGAATAAAATTTAAAATTAAATTAATTGACATTTAGTTGTGAGGGGGCAAACTGCTATTTCTTAATACTTGATAAAATGAACTTCTTTAGCCAATTGCTAGTTGATAAATTAAGGTGGATCCCACCACCCACCTATCTATCCCCACATATGACCCACCTTCAACAGCCAATTTTATTTGTTTCATTCAATAGTAATATTACTAATATGCATCATTTAATTTTGGCAATTCATGTTTTTTATATGTACACTAAATTTCAGGGCTTTTCTTTTATTTTTTATATAAACTAAATTTTTTAAATAAAAAAATCGTGCCTGGAATTTACCCTGTTATGACCAGCGCACGTAGTTTCACTACTAGGAAATTTTTATCCAGAGTTACCACTTGTCACCTCATTATTGGTGTATAAACCAAAGTAATACATGCACGTGTATATAAAAAGAACTTCAAATGCTCCTTCAGAATAATATAAAAAATATTCATGTCATCATCCACCTCATTGCCGTTTATTTTTAGCAAAGATAATATATATTAGTGTGTATGATGTAGAAAAAAACTACCATAAATTTGGGGGACCATAAACCACCCCATACCTTTTATACCATATAAATTAGTGGGAGATCATGCCCACATGCTTGCATGTGATGGGGGATGGGATGGTTTTATCATTTTTCCCTTTTTTTTTATTTTCACTTTTTGGGCAATTGGATTGCATTTTATGAATAAAAACAATTAGAGAAACCCAAAATCAAATCGAATTAAATGTAATCCTTGATACTTCTCTACTCATGTGGGTCGCTTTGAATAAAATATATAAGTTCAACTTTTGTTTCAAATTTTAATGGAAGTTTAGGTTTGATTTGATTATTAAAAAAATTGAGTTTTAATCTAGTCATATATAAGTCTAGCTCGAGTTGTTAGGTATGAAGTCAAGATGATCATAAGTTAATAAATATTGATAATATCTCCGTTAATATGAAATATTTTGGATGAAATTTAAAAGTAAAATTATGAGAACTTAAGATCAAAATAGACAATATCATACTATTGCAAAAATAAGTGTTTTTATTATAGGCATAACATGATATTTTTCTATACATATTCAATCACGTTTTAACTTATCAACTCGAACTGAACTTCAAATCTTATTTAATAAAAAATTATTAAATTTAATTTGTTATATTAACTAATTAAGTTATTAATAAATTTTGTTCAATTATGGATCTCAAATTAAATATTGATTGTCCTTTTCCAGCCCTAACTCATGAACCTAATAAACCAACACGAAATTGCCTACCCCTACATAGATATTTATAGATTTAGAAATGAAATTACCATCTCTATATAAATCTAAACTTGGCCTATGTACCCCACAGCGCACTTGGAAGTAAAGCAGGCTAGTGGGAAAAATTGGCGTTGTTTGTGGAGTGAACCCTACTTTGTCTCCTCCCTTCCTCTATAAAGCTACACACACACACACACACACACACACACACACAAACAACGTGCTAGAGTGGTCCATCACACTTTGTATGTGTATGGGCATGCTAATTCATTTTCTTCCACTCCTCCTCCAAACTTTTTACTGTCTGAAATTTCCATTCTCCATTTCTCTAGGCTTCTATATATACATTATACTAACAGCCTTTGCTAACCCAGTTCAAGAAATGAAGCTAGCTAGAGAAAAACCTAAATAATTTACAAGTCCTCTCATGCTTTTCCACAGCTTTCTTGAACTTCTTCTGCTTGACTTTTGATCCCTCCATCTGAGCAGAAAACATGGTAATTTAAGTTCAAGAAAGCTGTGGGAAAACATGGTAATTCTGGACTTCTTTTTTCAATAGGGCGGCGGCGACAAAATCTCAGAAGGGCTCCTGTTCAGGCATCAAATGCAGCTCTTCACTTTAATTTCATGGTAAATTTTTGAAACTTTTGTCATCTAGTTCAAACTGTAAATGCTCAACTTGTTTCATGATTCAAACCTCTACAAGATTCAGCATTCTCTCACAGTAATCCATGGTGAAAGAAGTAGAACCGACAAAAAAAAATGCATTTTTCTTTACTGTAACTTGCCCTATTTCACTTTTGATTCTTTAAATTGGCAGGGTGGTAATTTTTATCCTGTATCTTCCAATTTTTGACACACTACATTCGAATTCGCCAGAAATATGTTAACTTTGGTATTTTTTAAGAATTTGAGGAAAAAATGATAAACCGGTGTGTGAAAAGGATAGCAATGAAAATTTTGTCTTGTAATGACTATTTGCCATGGAAAATTACGGCTGCCACTGTTGAAAATTCTGAATTAGCAGTAATTTTTTTTTAACTTTTTACAGCATGCTTTTTGACCTAGTTATTTGTATTATAACTGGGAATTGAGATCAGAGTGGTTAAAAAAAACTGAGAGTTGTAGCAGAGAAGATTCCATGCCCTTTTTTTCCTCTTTATCATCAATAATTGATAGTTCATCCTGTTTGCTTTTTGTTTTTGCCTCTCTCTCTGTGATCTCATACATTTCCGTGAAAAAAGGTTTAACTTTGTCACCTTCTGCCAAAATCAGGGCTTCTTTTCTGCTTCTGTTAACATTTACTCTCCTTTCCCATACCACCAGCCTCCCATTCTTACGCTGGCAAAAAAACACACATCTCACACACTCACCTCTCACAGAAACACATATATAATTACATTATATGTACCGAATACACTAAAACTCTTGACACATTCATGAAAAGTGGTGCATTTGTGAAAAAGCTGGCAATGCTTATTGCCTTTCTCAACTACATTACACCTACCCAATTATGAGTTTATTTATGTTTATATTATCAGTGGCCTATGTTTCTACCTTGGCATTGCATCAAATTTCGGGAAACAAACACAAAAATCATAAAGTGTGTAATTTTTTTTTTTTTTCACTTTACAGTGAATGCTCTCTAATTCAGTGGCCTAATTAATAAGTTCTACCTCAAGTTCACAGGAAAATTCTTATTTATACCGAGTGTTTCCACATCAAGCTGCAATATCATCCATGGTGGAACCTACATTTTGTTGATATGAACTAATCCTTATAGTTTGATGCGAAGGGGACCACTTAGGCATGAGTATACAGCTCACAACTGTTAATCAACATTTAATTTTTTTACTTGAGCATGATTTAATTCAGTTCATTTAGCTAAAAATTTATAATTATCATATAAGCTAATTAGATCAGAAGGTGTAGGTCACGCATTTTATACGTCTTTGATCAATGCGTAGTTTATAAATTTAGTTTTGTATATATAACTGGTTTGGAACGACATCTCATTTCTCAGTTCTGTTGAAATTGTTGGAAAAATAGGTGTAATTTTATTAGTTGGAAAAATTCGTATGGAGTAACAACAGGAATATTGGCCAGAGGCAAAAGTTGAACCTTTTTTTATTTAAGACGAATAGTGCTCACAGCTTATTGGTAATAATCTGCGAAGATACAACAACCTCATTTTTGAGATAGTAGCACTACAATCTCAAGAACAACGAATCAAACAAAATACTTTGAGCTCTCTTGGAATACTTGAAAATATGAAAGAGAAGTGCAAGGAAGTAGACTGGAATGAATTTGCAATCAAAGGGGGTCTATTTGTAATTTTTGAAAAGTTGTGTCCCACAGACACAATTATTGATAAATGTGGTATTAATTGGAGGAATTCGTTTGTTACACAGATGGCTCTTGACTAAAGAGATAGGTCTATTTTTTTTGTACAATCATATTTTTTCATTAGCAGACACATCTTTTATACAACAGACACATCATTTCAGCATAGTCAGCAATCGAGTAATTAACAATTGACTATGCCACCATATATTTGGAACTGTCAAATGTCATATGCTAAGCAATATCACTTGTCACATTTTGATGAACTCGTAATAAATAAAGAAATCATCAAAATTCTTAATTCATTTAGGACCTATCCAAATCCAAATTCAAATCAAACTCAAGCCAAGTCCAAGTATATTACTTGAACTATATCAAGTGGTATCAAATTTTCCAAGGGATAGATAAAATTTCATTTTCCAACCATTCAACGATTTGCAATCATTAAGTGACTCACTTTTAGTATTAATTTCTTATTCATACAAAATTGATTTTGAGAAATCAAATAGACTAAACTCATCTACTTCCTGTGTAGATTATGTTTAGCTAATTAAATTCTATTTTTATTTAATAAAATCCACTTAAATTATTGGTCAAATTTTGATTAATACCCAATTTTTTAACAAATTTCCAACATAAATTATGATATAATAATTAGATTTAATTTTTCGTACATTTTCTTGGCTGCTGATGAGTTTTAGACTCGATTAGATCGGATCCAATGTGTATGTATAGACCTGCTAGGTAGTACATTTTAATGAGGTAATATTTCCAAGCAAGCTGCCTATATATATGCTTGTGTATCGATGTGGAATCACTCCTAGTAATAGTACTTATGTGGAATATTGGTTGCAAGAGGGTCACTGCATGTATCACAAAATGTCATTATGAGTGTTAGAGGTTTGCTCTATGAAGACCTTCCAATGCACAAATCATATCCGGAATAAGTAAATATAAGCTAAAAATCTCAAGAGGTGGTAAGTGCGTAATTAATTGCGTAATTTTTTTTTATGAGGATTGAGGGTATTTAAAGGCAGATTAAAACATCTTCTTGGGCTTTGGCTTAGCATAGCATTATGGCCCAACTTACATTTTGACTTGCGGACCATATGAACTTGATCTATTAGGTCTTGTCTTTATTTTAACCCATCATTCGAATGGACTGCTTGGACTTAGCCTATCGGACCTTTATAGATCATGATCTATCATAGGCCCTTCACTCTTAGGCAGACCTCACTAGGGAGTGCTGGTCGAGAGTAGACAACTTTGAATAGGTCTCCTTCCGAGGTGAGTCTTTTGGAGCAGCATTCCTTGTTTGAGCAGGACTTAACCCTTTCTAATCCTTTTATATGATTTCAATAGAAAGTGCCTTAGAGCTAATTAGAGCTTTTGAAAATTTTCTCTCACTAGAGCACCTCCACAAAATGGGTTCTCAAGGTAAGTGAGCCTACTTTGCCTTGCCTTCTTCACTTTCTCTTTTTTACTTTTTACTTTCTTCCTTCCTCTTTCCCTAGTATTAAGTGGTTTCTCTCTTTGTCAATATGACAAATACTTTTGGGTCATCACTTAGATATGATAGGAGAGGTTTAATCTTTGAGGGTAGAGGTCCAAGCATTGAAGGGAAAGTCAGAGGCGGTGGTGCCCTCTCATTCATCGGCTGGTGCCATGGTGGGCAGCAACCCAATGGCTCGACCTTGAGCCCTCTAGGTGAGCGATTGGCTTAACTTAGAGGATGGCTCCTTTTTGGGGGGCATTGTGGTATTTGGTTTACGTGATCCTAGGACATGTGTAGTGAAAAATTAAAATTTATAAAATAACATGCCATAATAGTTATAGCATTACCCTAGATCCAATACGATTTTTAACAGTCTTGTAATTTTCAATGATGTAATAATTAAAAATTAAAATAATTTTGATTTGTACCTTTCAATGCACTTCAATTGTCGTAGAGATTGAAATAATCGATTACTAGCCCCTTTCTGAATCTCGGTTCACAGAGATTTAAATGTCTCCCCTCTAAAGTATTCCACACTTTGAACAAAATACGAAATCAAAATTCTGTTAGCAATTCTGATTCCTTTACTAGCCTAATTTATAAAGTGAATATAGTGAATAATATTCTTGTTATCAACTTGTGATAAAAAAAAACTAATACTTAAATAAAAGATGAAATTTTGGTGGAATGAAGGATGGAGGAAGAAAATAATTCTCTCTCTATTTTTCTTTTGTAGCCGAAAATTAGAGGGCTATTATTAGCCTTTCAGCCATCATGGTTTAAATAGAGGACTCAAAAATTCTAACAGTTTCACTCTTGGTATTTTTGGTCTCTTTTTAATTGGTTGAAAGATATTTTGTTGTTCCAAAATTCTCCATCTATGTCCCTTCATATCTGCCAAAAATATTTAGAGTCTCCTAAAAATTTCAAACTCTTGAGTTTTCATCATTTTTCAATGACCTTCATGGGCCTCTCCTAATGGACCTCTTTGAATTGAACTTGAACTTAAAATAGATTTTATAATTAATCTAATTAATTATTTTAGTCTAAATTTATTTAATTAATTCCATCTAGCACACTTAATCAAATTAGGCCCAATTAAATAATCTAATTATTTAATTAAGTAAATTAATTTAATAAATAAATTAATTTATGATATACATAATTAATTTGATCCGATTAAATAATTGTTTCACTCCAATTAGGTTTTCTAATCTTATTAGGTCCAATTAAATAATTTGATTATTTAATTAAATAATTAATTCAACTCATTGAATTAATTTAAACCCTCTGTTAATTAATTAGATCCAACTCCTTGGATCAATTCCTATGTTAGAAATGTTCCATCTCATATTATGTGTGACCCTTTAGGTTCACAACTAAGCTAGTAGTGGGCTTTCAACCTTTGTAACTTATGAATAATAATTATTCTGATTAGTTAATCCAATTATTTAATCTGCTTGAAATTAACTCCTTAATTTCAAGAACCTCACAAATAAGGGGAAACACCTACCAAGTGTATCATGACTGCCTACACTTAGGTGAAATAATGAGTGAACCTATTTTAATTACGAGTATTATACACGTAAAATCCTTCTCAACTAATCTCTCAATTAAGTCTAGGGCATCGATTAATAGTTGAAATCCTAATTGCTATGATTCTATTTCAAGTTTGAATGACTCATGACGAATTGATAGAAAACCCCAATCTAACATTCATCCCGCCTTGGCCAAGGACTTTTAAGTTATGAATTATGAAAACAAAGGAGATTCACTTGTTCTGCCAAACAAGTAACAGATCCTTTGTTGACCACTCATTAACCTCCATGCATATCAATGTAATATCCAACGTACCCTATTTGTGAGTGTCAGATAATCAGAAAATACATTAAAATGGTACACGACATGCACAAGGGTACCATGGTGCCTCAAGTCTAAGGACTAATTGTGTGTTATCGTAACATGAAAATTCTTAATTTGAAAAATAATGTTTCCAATTTAGAATTCCCAGTAGGGCCTGTTAAGTGTACTTGTTCTCTAACAGGCACCCGCATATATACACTAGCGTCACTACGCCAATGTCCATAGAGCAAGATATCTTTTTCATGCGAGCATGCATCGTATGCGCGAGTCTATTGGGCTATTCAATGTTCAAAAAGCCCTCGACTTGAAACTAATTTAAGACCAAAGCCATAGAAGCATATCCCATGATCACTATCATATGCATGACTATGCCCCATAGCTAAGTTTGATCTAGGGACTTTATCTAATTACTATATGCAATTAAAGATAAAAGAATTTTTCCTATTTTATTAATATAATTTGAAAAAAATTATTTTTACAAATACAAGAGTGTAAAAAATGATCAATCTAATTGGCATGTTGGGCACTACTCTAATATGTAGCTAGTCGGCCACACATTAACAAATCCAGCCAATGGCTCGACCCTACCATCTCCATGCAAGATAGGTGACATCGTTCTACATATTGGTAGTATTGCCTCTCCTTTTGCTCCTTTGGTTGCTTCATTGAGTTGTCCCGAGCTTTCTCATAGGCACTCTCTTCTAGATAATAGTCACATCGACCCCAAAACCATTCAGGCCTTTGCTAGTTTACCCAAGTATGATATTGAGTCTTGGGAGGAAGAGTCCAACACCAATAGCTCCTCTGGCTCTATTGAATCATCATTGTCAGGGTTAGGTGAGTCCTTCTCCTAGTCGGGTGAGTCCTTCTCCTAGTCAGGTGAGTCCAAGGAAGAGCATGACGTTTCTTTCCTTCGAGGTTGGATCGAGTTAGGCATTTGGTTAGCTCCCTATGATCAGTCATTATAGTCGAGTCAAGGATACTGAGGGATATGAAATCTCGTTGAGTGCTAGAGATCTCAAGATATTATGGAAGAAGCTTATGTTGCCTTCTTGTTATAAGTTAGTCTATCATGCCGCAAGGGGTAAGATTATAAGCCCCTGACTGTACACTTTACATTATATATTTTTTACTTTACTAGTGGTTTCACTATTTCACTTTTTTCCCTCTTTGTCAAGATTGTTTATAGTTTAAGCATCAGCCTTAGTCAGCTTACTTCAAATGCCTTGTTATCCTTTGGGGGTTTGTGCCTTCAATTGGATGGACTTGGGCTCTCTATCACCTTAGATAGCTTTCACGCATTGTTTATGGTGCAAAGGGTACCAAATGAGCCCTACTTCTACTTCTAAACTCGCGTGGGGTTTAGGCTTTTATGAGGGCCGACTTTTCCTCTAGCCCTAAATCTGAGCTAGCCGGAAAGTGGAGGGTGCTCTAGTCTAAGAAGCAAGGGGCCCAAAGCGGGCCCAAAAGTTCATAGTCTAAAGAGATCCCCCTTTTTATAATTATAAAAGGTCAGCTCCTTACCCTTGTATCTTGTCGTATGGAGCCATTGTTTCTAGTATATTATCCCTTTTCTCATAATCCTTGGAAGAAATGATTTTCCTATAATAAGGATGGGGGTTAGGGTTCCTCACTTTATGGAGTAGCTCCTCTCCAAGATACAACTTAGTGAAGTTCACCATGACTTTCAGCTTCAGTGTAGTGCATCGGGGTTGTTCACGACTTTACTCGATCCTAGGTGCTTAGTTTCCGCGAGTCTCGAATGATATAGGTTTTATTATTATGCCTCTTTTATTGCATGTGTAGTTGATTTACTTAGCATTTTTATTGCATTCACTCGTCTCTTATGTCTAATGCCCTTTTTTGTTTATAGGAAAAAAATTAGACTTCACATCCCTCCACTCCCATAAGTTCCAAGAATTGAGACCTTCACATCCCTCGAGTGGAAAGGGTGTGCCGACCAACATTAAGGGCAAGGCCAGATGTAGTGGACTTAAGTTAGGTCGGAGTCGCAGAGGTGGTGGTAGGCCTTTTGCCCTCCCTCCTTGAAAGGCGAAGAGCATATGTCGTTGTCTCATGATGCTGCGTACGGTGTTGAAGGCCAACCCATTGACACCTCAGTGGAGGCTGACTTGAAGAGGCCTCACGACTTTTCTCTTATTTTTGTTCCCCATCATGGTGTAAGGAAAGACTTCTTTACTTATGGGGTGAAGTGAATTGAGGGGGTGGAGTCCCTTTGGGATGATCAAGATTATGCTTTGGGCTAGAGGAGGACTCATAGTTTTGTGAGTCAAAATGGCATCAATCGCTTTGAAACAAAGCCTGACCATGCTATCATGGAGCCTCTTACAGAGTACTTAGCCTAGGTAATTTTTTTCTTTCTTCATTCGTACTCAGTCCATTTACTTAGCATTTTTTTTTCTTATAATTGTTTTGTTAACACTTTTCCTTATCCTTCATTTATAGTGCCTCACACTAATCTTTATTTTGGGCGAGTGCAGGGAAAGCATCGAGAGGAAGAGCACGGAGGAGATGGCGCACTTGAAGGAAGAGTTGAGAAAATCGAGTGAGGAGAATAAAAAGTTAATTTCTAACTACAAAAGACTTCGGTATGAAGTTTCTAAGAGAGAAGTATGAGCGGCAATAGACTTCAGTATGAAGTTTCTCGCATTTGAGGTTGACAAGGGCTTTGTTACCAGTGTAGCTGAGAAGGCTTTCACTACATACCAGTCTTCCCCTACATTTGAGGAGGACAGCCATGCTGTATACCTTGACTGCCTATGATAGTATTGTCTGCGACAGTAGGCAGATGCAAAGGGAGTAGGGCCATGTATCTGAGGATGTTATGATGCTGATTGATCCCTATATTCCAAAGTTTGAGGGTAATGTACCCATGGTGGAGACTTCCCCGAGGTGCCAACTACAACGAAAATAGGTGACGATAAGGTAGTTGATGTCATTGGCAATGATAATGGTGATGCCGCAGTCGTGGTTCTCAAAATAGTTATTCCCAATTAGCCTCCTGCAGAGTAGAGATGTGCTTCTCTTAGACTTGGGTAATTTTTGTTTACGTTGACCTTTTGGCATATAGGAACACTTGTTGCGTCCCTTCGTAGACTTGGTAGTTGTTAATTCCTGCACTTTGCGTGAGACTATAACTCACTCACTAATTTAGTATAAGACTACTTTTACTTACTTTGAGGTTTCAAAACTTTAGTTTTTTTTATTGCTTTAAACAATGTTTGTTACTACTCATATATTATTGATTGTGTCACTTGGGAAGCTGATCAGACTTCCAAGATCTCGTCTCAAGTGGGTCTCTCTTTGGACCATCCGAGGCTAGGTACAGCTAACCTCATGGGTTGGTGGGTTATCTCGGGATCTGCTTTGGTTATAGCCTCAAGATAAATTGAGTTATGGGACTCTTGGGTCGAGCTAGCCAGGTTCATTTATGACCTTAAGGAAACTCATCGACTTTTAGTGGTCGGTAACAGTATAAGTAGGTTAATTATTTAGAGTGGATATATACATAGTAGTATTATGAAAGAGAATTTAATTGGAACTGGAAAAATATTGACAAGTAATTAGAAGAAAAACCTCTTGAAGCTTGACAACATGAATTGAAATGCTAATCTTCCTATTGAAATAAAGGAAAGCAACATAAGCCCTTTGGGGCGATATAAGCTAAAAAACATTCTAAGTAATGGACTTTGCTCTATTGGTAGAATATTTTGAGGTTGGCAATATTCTAAGTGCATGACACACTTCTCTCATCTAAGTGTTGGAGTTGGTATGCTCCAGCCTTTCTCATCATTAACTCTCCTACTTGGAAAGACCTTAGGCTCACTTTGGTATTGTTTGCCCTTGCCATCCCTTGCCTTATACATCTCCAATTGGGGATGTCTTCTCTCTGAGCTCCTTGATGAGGTTGAGGTTCACTTGTATTGCTTCGTCATTATGTTGTGAGGAGCAGCGAATCACCCTCCATGAGGGCTCCCTAATCTCCGATAGGGTAATAGCTTCCATGCCGTAAGTCAAATTAAATAGAGATTCTCCCATCAATACACTAAGAGTGGTGCGGTATGCCTATAGTCCACTTATGCTCCCTTAGCCGTACCAAGGTGAATTTAAAGATGTTGCAAGATTGTACTATTGGTGACCTTAGTTTGGCTATTTGCTTGGGGTTGGCAACCAAGGTGAAGAATTGCTTGGTGGAAAGGCCTTAACAATAGTCTCGAATCTTGGCACCTTAGAACTATGTGCCGTTATCTGACACGACTGCTTGTGGTATGCAAAATTAGTATATGACATTCTTCTATAATAATGTGTTCATCTCATTCTCTATAATCTTTGCCAATGGCTTAGTCTCCACCTACCTGGCGAAGTAGTCGACGACGACAATTAAGAACTTTCTCTGACTAGTAGTTGGGGAAAATGGCCCTGCAATATATATTCCCCATTGGGCGAATGGATATGGGCTCTTGGGAGATTGCAGGGCATAATTAGTTGGTGTCGAATATTAGCATGCTCTTGGAATGCTTAGTAGAAAGTACCAATTTCTTGGTGTCATGGAGCAAAGTAGGCCAAAAGTAACCTTGCCTTAAAGCTTTTTCAGTGAGGCCTTGCCCCCTAAGTAATTATCGCAGATCTCTTCATTAATCTCCTAGATAACGTGGGTAAGGCATTTTAAGTATGGTTGGGAGAAGCCCTTCTTATATAGCTCTCTATCAATAAGGAGGAAGTGTGAAGTGTTATCATTAGCTTGCAAGCATCCCCTAGGCTTAATGGGAGTTCTCCAGTCATCATGTATTTAACAATTCCATCTTTTTAGCTTGACCATTTGTTATCTATGCATAGGACTTATAGTCTTTCTCCTTCAACTTTCGCTTTACTGGAGGTGAGGAAGGTGACCTTTCTGCTATCGATACTTGCTATAGAGCTTGCCAGTTTGGTGAACTGGTCAATAATTACATTTGATGCCCTCGAAATTTACTTCATCTCATATTCCTTAAACTTAGACAGTATGTCTTTCATCAAGCCCAAATACTTGGCCATTTTTTATCATTGGCTTTATACATAGGATTCACTATAAATCACGAGCTTCTTTGCTCCTACTGTGAGGGCCAACATGGTACCTTCGAGGAGCCCTTCATATTCTGCCTTATTTTTCAATGTTGAGAACTCAAAGTTAAGGGCATACTTGAACTTGTCTTCGTGGGGGATCTTGAGTACCAATTCAGCCCAACTTTTGGTTGACGTAGATGACCCGTCAACATATAGCGCCTATGTAGGGAGTGAGCTATTCGCTTCATTCGTCACCATCTCCACTAGGAAGTTAGCTAGGACTTGGGCCTTTATAGTTGGCCAAGGTCAAAACTCAATTGCATGCTCGCTGAGCTCAATGGCCCATTTCATTATTTTTTCCAAAGTCTCTGGGTTTGTCAATATTTGCTTGAGGGTTTGTTTTAATACCACCACTAGGTGAGACTGAATATGAATGGAGCTTCCTCGCCGTAGTGACAAGAGTTAGAGCAAGCTTCTCAATATTGGGGTATCTTTGCTCTACACCTTGTAGAATATGGGTTACGTAGTAAATAGTGTGGTGGTCTCTCCTTTTTCACCGTAAAGTAGTTAAATAGGGTTTCTCCTGTCCTGGCTTTGTGATCAAGGCGTGGAGACCAAGTACTTCTTCAAATCGTCGAAAGCTTGATGGCATGCCTTCATTTACTTAATATTCTTCTTTTCTCGTAAGACTTTGTAGAAGGGAATTCCCTTAACTACTGACCTTGAAATGAAGCAATTCAATACTGTCAAGCACTCGGTTAACTATTGGACGTGCTTGATGGTGCGAGATGGAGGCATGTTGATGACTACATTTATGTTCTTAGGATTCACATCTATTCCTCTTTTTGAGATCATGTACCCTAGAAACTTCCTTCCTCGTATTCCAAAGGTACACTTGGTTAGGTTGAGTTTCATGCAGTAGGCTCTCAACACTGTGAAGCACTCATCCAAGCCTTGAATGTGGTGAAGAGCTTGACCACTCTTGACAAGCATGTCGTTGATTTAGACCTCCATGTTGTGACCTATGAGGTTTTTGAACACACGGTTGGTGAACCTCTAATAGGTGGCTCCAGCATTTTTTAGGCTAAAAGGCATTACTTTGTAAGAGAATATGCCTTGGTTGATCATAAAGCTCGTCTTGTCTTGGTCCTCTAGTGCTAGTTGAATTTGATTGTACCTTGTACACATCAAGAAAACTCAATAATTTTCATCCTAAGATGGAGTCCACTAATAGGTTTATCCAAGAAAGCGGGAATGGATCTTTGGGGTAAGCTTTGTTAATGTGAAATATATGCAGAGACGCCACTTGCCACCAGTCTTGGGCACCAGCACCATATTGGTTAGCCACTCTGGGTAGTGGATAGGGTGAATGCATTTTGTTGTTACTAACTTGTCGACTTCCTCCGTTATGTGCTTGCTCCTCTCAAAGATGAAGGTCCTCTTCTTTTATTTCACTGGCTTCATTATCGGACCGACATTGAGTCAGTGGATTACCAATACTGGGGGGATACCACAGAGGTCATCTATCCCCCATGCAAACACATATATATTTTGCCTAAGGAAAGTAACTAGGCTTTCCTCAATGGTGGGCTCAAGGCTAGTTCCTATCAAGGTCGTCCTTGTGGCATTGCTTGGGACTAGCTCAATGACTTTGAGCTATTCAATGGCCTTTAGCCTTACATTGTCGAGCTTTCTTTTCTTTATGTTTGGCTTCACCTCAATCATATGCCCATCTTCTAGGGAGTACACAATTTTACATTTTTCTTTGATTAGGTTAGCTTTGCTCCCCTGGTCTCTCAAGCACTCATGCAGAGTGTTCGGGTAGCACTAACTAGCTATTCTCTAATCACTGATGGCCTCCCCAACTCCCTCAGTGGTGGGGAACTTCAACTTCATGTAGTATGTCAAAGCTATATAGAACAAGTTCAGGCTTGACCTCCCCAGAATCATATTGTATGTGGAGAGAGCTTTAACTACAAGAAACTTCACCATCTTGGCGGCACTCTTGGGGTAAGACCCCAAGAACTGTTGTAGTAGTGCCAAGCGAGCCATTTAGTGGAGAGTTTCTATACTCTTGTAAAAATAATCTTATTCATATTACCTATTAATAAAAAGATATTACTTTATCATTAATTATCTTGTCAATTAGATAAAGTCCTTTCATTATACATAGCTACGGAGTATAGTTGCGAATATGATGGCAATTATGGAATATGCCTCTATGGCTTTGATCTTAAACTTGTTCCTAGTTGAGGGACTTACACACATGATGCATGCTCGAAAGAAGAATGTCTCATTTCGTTGACATTAGCATTGTGATGCTAGTGCATGTGTATGAGTGATTGTTGAAGAAGGAGTACATTGAACAAGCCCATGGAAAATTCTCATTTGGAGACATTATTTATTGAACGAAAAATTTCTAGTTAGGATAGTGTATTAATTATTCCTTTGACTTGAGGTACCATGGTAGCTTTATACACGACATCATACACTTTGATGTAATTCCCGATTACATGAATTCACAAGGGGTTTTACATTAGGTGTATGGCCTTTATGTATGTAGGTTAATGAGTGACCAACAAAGGATCCGTTACTTATCTAGTAGATTAGGTGAATCTCCTATGGTTTCATAGTGTTTGTTCCCAAAGACCTTAACCAAGACAGAATAAATATTAGATGTGAGGTTTTTTAATTAAAATAATAGGATTATTAAAATTATTTTAATTGAGCTTAATATGATTGTGTGGCCTTTATTGGAACTAATTAATTGATTGATTGAATCAGTTAATTGAATAGGATTGATTAATTGACCGAGATAAATTAATTAAATTTTAATTAAGTCCAAGCCCTTAACCTAAGTAGGAAGTCTTGGAAGGCAAGACAAGGATCCTAATCTTGGATAGAAAAGGATTTAGATAAGAAAGGAAAAAGGGAGACTCCTAATGGGAAGTATGTATAAAAAGCTAGAGGAAGGGCCAGAAATTATAAGAAAAAGCTTCAAAATTTCAGCTCCCTTCCCCTCACTTTTTGTCTTGTTTTGTTCTCTCCATCAAAGGTTCCAATCTTGGACATCAATTTTATTTTTCTAACACAAGTTGTCCTAAGAATAAAATTACACTCCCAAACGTAGATTAGAAAAGGGGATTTTGATTCACTAGCAGGGATCAAAGATTCGTGGACTTGCCTGGCATGTGGATACACTTAGAGGGAAGATAATTAGATTCCTCATGAATTAGTTTCAAGTTCGGGCTTAAGAATTTGAATTCCTTCCCTCCCTACATCAACCAGAGTGTCTCAGGTAAAAATTCGCAAAGCTTTGTTTATTTATTGTTAAAGAAAATAAATTGAATGCAACTGAATAATTCGTATTGATTCCTGGGATACATATTTATAGGAATATTTTCCAAAATTTAAATTTTTTGTTGTGTTACCCATCCCATGATATACAAACCAATAAGGACAAGGAGAGAGACATCTTCCCAAGGGCCTCCACCACCTCTCCATTGAACTTCATTAGCAGGGTGTTGAATGAGCTCAATTGGGCACTATCTATCCTGAGCTACATGAACGTTTCATAGAATATGATGTATGCGAAACTCCCACTGTCGACTAGGATGTTATTCACCCAAATGTTAGATAATGTGGCCAATATAACAAAGGCGTCATTGTTGACTCCCTCTATCCATCCAAGTCCATGTCGCTAAAGGAGACTTCTTTCCTTAAGGCTTGTAGGTGGATTACTTACTCTATTTAGGTGATTGAATGTGGAGTGTACTCCACTGACAGCTCATAGGAGTGCCCTTCTAGCACTCTATGAATCTCCGCTCACAGGTCCTCTTAAAATTATTACAATTACCTTTGATGTAGGCAGCTTGTCATCCTCTCGCCCCTTCTTCCTGTTTCCATCACCTTGCTCCTTTGTAGAGTCATGTGGTCTGGGGCCATCTAATTGCTTGTCATCATGATGGTTATCCTTGGACTTGTTGCTGAGCTCTATCAAGTGGCCATTGTAGATCAGTTTCTCTATCTCATGTCTCAAATAGTGGCACTCCTATACTGTGTTCCCTCTGTCATGGTGGAAGCAACACTACTTGTCTAATTTTATCCAATTGGGATTTTCTCTCATTTGTTGTGGTTGAACCAAACTGTATTGCTCAGCTACCATTAATATTTTCGAGAGCTTAGCCTTGAGTGAAGCGAAACAAAATAGCCTAAGGGAGGGGCATGGTACCTATCCTCTTTCTTCTTCTCCTTATCTCTGTCATCTTCCTTGCTTCTATTTTCCATAAGGGTTTAATCCAGCAGTCTCCTCAATACGAATGTACTTCTTCGCTCACATTAAGATCTCCATCAATATAATGGGGGTTCTTCCAACAATAGACTTCTTAAACTTCCTATGGCGGAGGTTCTGCTATATGATTCCCACTAATATTTCATGGTTGACATGGGGAACTTTTTGACCCATCTCTATAAAGCACCGAATGAATTCACGGAGTGGTTCCTTCTCTTTTTGGGCGATCGTGAACAAGTATGCACCATCTTTAGGTACTTGCAATTAATAGAGAACTGGTGCAAGAATCTCTAGGTTAATTGTTCGAGGTTGACAATACCACCCCCTCCCCCCGAGCAGCTGGTTAAACTAGGTTAATGCTCCCTTAAACAAGGTAGATTGGAAAATTTTGTAGTACGCTGCATCACTTAAGTCATACAAGTCCTCCTTAGCATAGAATTTGTCGAGGAGCTCTTATAGGTTGCCAATCCCATCGTATTTAGTAAGGTTGGCTATCTGGACTCGAGTTGGAAGGGACTCGGCCAAGATAGTAAGGGAGAATGGGATGCATTATGGGGGCGCTATAGCTAGTGGGAGACAATCCTCCACCTGGTTGCACAAGCCCACTAGGTGAGTGGGCACATGGTATGCGTCGCCTTGGTCTCCCCTCATCATTTCATATGGTCTTTAGGCGGGGACATGCGCCTGCTAATGTCCTTATGAGCGTCAATTGCTCTGTGACATGGGACTTCATACCTTTACTTAGTCCGCTCGGGAACCTCAACTCCCACGAGGCGACTGAGGTAGTTGTTTTGTACGATGGTTAGCAGCAAATTGGGTAACTACTTCAAATGCAGTGTAGGTTGTTGCCTTTCCAATCATGATCCTCAATGCCTCCTCAATCATGTGCATGGGTGTCCCCTATATGGGGGTCACCTCCCTATCCTTAGGCGCCCCTATAGGGAGGTCACCCTGAATATTGGCTTCTCTTGCTACTCTGGATCTAGTCTGCATTCTTGGATATCAAGCAATATTTCTCATAGACGGTGCCAAAAAAATGTGGAATCACTCGTGGTAATAGTACTCCTGTGAAATATTGGTTACAAGATAGGTCACTACTTGTATTGCAAAAAGTCATTACGAGTGCGGGGAATTTATCTGGTGAAGACCTTTCGATGCTTAAGTCAGATCGTATATCTTTTAATTATGAGGACTGAAGGTATTTATAGGGTCATAAGGCCTCAATAGGCTTAGCCTAAATATTATGGTCCAACTTGCTTGTTGACTTGCGGACCCTATGAACTTAGCCTATGGAGTCTTGTCTTTATTACAGACTATTATCCGAATGGACCCCTTAGACTTAACTTATTAGGTCTTTATGCCTTTATAATATATATATATATATATAACACTTTATTTCCTATCTATTGTGCGTCATGAATTTTTTCTGCATATAGAAATTCATGTTGTTTTAACAGTTGCTGAGAAAGTTGAGGAAGGGAAATTTATAAGCATATTAAATACTATGACAAAGAAATACAAAAATTTGTGTACCAAAGTTAAGCCAAAGTAGCGAGATTCACCTAAAAGGTTGAATATCATATATAAAGTTAGAATCTGTTGCCGTTGTAATTAACAAATTAATTTACCAAATTTATTATATTCCATTTAATATTATAACACCAGTTAAAATATGAATTGAGGTTCATAATGGAAAAATAAAATCGCAACCCTAAACTTATGAAGATTTGTGTCATTATATACACAAATTTCATAAGATAGATTCCTAATTGACCTACCAAAAAAGTTTTCTAGTAAAAAACAAATATCTTTCCTATTACAACTTCTCTCTGTGTTTCAACACAATATGGATTCTAAGATACATATAAGATCATAAGTGCTACAACTTTAAGGTTGCAAACTCAAGTGCAGGTTGTAGTAAGTAATAAATTTCTCGTGAGTTCAAGGTCGATCCACAGGGAAGTTGTTTGAAAAATTCAAGTTTATATTTCTAAGAAAATGGAGTTTATGTGAATAAAAATATATGAACAATTAATGTATGATGTAACTAAAGAAAAACTGAAGTAATAAAAATACTGAAGATTAGGGATCTACTCTTGAGTTTTGGATAGAAAAATGGTTACTTATTCTTTTTACCTTTATTAATTGCCACAATTGGAATCCATACATAATAAAGGTTCCAATGGAAAAATATTATCAAGTAACTCATGCAATAAGGTAATCATGATATTATCTTACTATTTCAAATTATCTCTTAACGCCAACACTTATTTATGGGATCAAGCATTTATGCACACCTTCGTCAACAACAAATCAAGGTTTCACATTAGCAGTCGGTGGGGTAAAACTGTATAATAAGCTAAATGAACTCAAGTATTTGTTGTGCCATTGGAGATACATAAATTAAGAATCACCACAAAATAAGTAGGGTTTAGATCAAAAATAAAAATAGTAATTCAACATACTTAAATAATTTCTACCCTTAAATAATAATTCAACATACTTAAAATTTAGAAAGACATAATAAAAGTAGCAAAGACTAAAAATATAAGAAAAACTAGAGAATGCATTTCTATTACTACTAGAAAACTTATAATACTAGAAAACATACAAACTAGATAACTTAGCGTAAAGAAACCCTCTACCCCCTCCTCTTACAAGCTTAATACATGACCTATTTATATTACTTGGAGTAAGCTAGAGGCCAAACGAATAATCGAGGGGTTAATCAAGTCGTATGCTAGTTGCCAAGAGTTGGTAAGTTGTTACATAAATTTCTCATTCACTAAATTAAATTGTATTTTTTGGTCAGATACAACCAGATTTTGAAGATACATGAAGAATGAAAATTGTAGATCTTTCAGCGCTGATATATTTTCATATATCTTTTGTCAAATTTGGCGATCGGATGAAGGAGATATGGTTAAATTACCGAGTCATGTCCAAGAGCCGCCCTTTAACAGCAGCAGCAACTTACAACCTATGTTTTTACTATTTCAACACATTTTCACACTATCTTGTCTTCATAAAACTTGTTTATTTACCTCTTGGGTATAATATATCCAAATTTCAGCCTAAAATAAATTTGGACTCAAGATATATAACCGAATTGGTAAAATAAGTCAATACTGGGCTGAACTTTGATCCGAATTTTGGTGATCCATTTTGTGCAACAACTTGGACAAATTTTATGCTATCATCAAAACTGAATTGGACTGAGTTTCCAACAGAAAAGTTGTACCTCTATCTCTTGGCTTGCGAATGAAATAAGCTTCAGGTCCATAGAGCTTTTGATCATGAAGTTATACTCAAATTACAAAAACTGCACAAGTCTGGAAACATGCTTCCATTTATTCCCTAATACAAAACATTAATAAAACAATAATATTAACAAGAGTAAAGCAAAAAAAGTATAAAGGATTTGATAGAAAAATATATCAAAATATGCACTTATCATATGAAAATCACGATTGCATTTAGCAAATGCAACAAGCCTTTAAACCCCTAGGTAGCCCATAGAGGACGAGTTATAATCTTGTGAAAGTTTCCAGCAGTGATACCTACAAACACTTATAATAACTATCTTTCAACTTTTATTCTCATAAAGCAACAAAGTAATATGGAAATAAAATCAAACAAGTGTTGAGTTTAACTCTTAGTCATTCAAAAATCAATACATTTCCACAATAAGCATACTCAAGTGTGTGTGTGGATAGTTAATGTTAATAGTGATGAAACTATGCATGCTTCAAATAAGTGAATTCTCATAAAACTTTACAAAAACTATCACCCAATCTCTAACAGAAAAGTTAAACATCATAGGTTCTTTCTTTGGTGCAAATCTCCACTACACTGAAGGCACCACACGAAATCAAAAGGTGTTCAACAAAGGTTGTAATGGGGCCAAAGGGTGGTGATGTAGCTAAGAAATAAAAGGATAGGATGCAACAAAAGTTCTAAAAACTTCATGGAATTAGAGACATAGAATTTATCAATGAAAAATTCTCAAACTCCACAAATTTCACACTAAGGTCTATTGTTATTGAATTGGATCCCTTTCATTCATCTTGCAACATCTCATTTTTAGTTGCAACTTGTAGCACTTTGCAAATTTTTTTTCTATTTTTTTTAAAGAAACTCCCCTACACTTATCTTCTATTCCAACCTGAATTTTTTTTGTAAGTTCAAGCTGTCAATTGAATGTCTCTTAAACTCCAATCATTTTTAGAACAAGGGTTGGATAATAGTGTATTTAGGCTAGGTAAAAAGATATGGTTACAAAAACAAAATATTTATTTATGGCAAGGCTCAAAGTGGATGTTTTCTTGAAACATCATATAGGGAACAAACTGATTTGACAATGGTGCTAGAAAGCCTAATGCCTTAATAAGAAAAGAGAATGAGAAAAATAAAGAAAATTTGTACAAAGATTTCAGTTGTTTGGAAAACTGACAAGTCCGACTTTTATAGCCACGGAGTACCGTTATCCGCCATTTAATCGGGAAAAGAAAAAAAATGTTAGAGAAAATGAGTATATACAACATTAATCATAACAAGGGTTAGAAAGAAAAAGAATTTTCTTTTGTGAAAATTGATTTTCTAGAAATAGTTTAACTCTTGGTCCATTTACTTTGAATATGTTATCATTTCTAGGATTCTCAATGTCAATCGCCCCCTAAGGATATACTTTTTTTACAACAAAAGGACAACTCCACCTTGATCTCAATTTTCCAGAAAATAAATGCAATCGAGAATTATAAAGCAAAACCTTTTGACCAACCTAAAAAAAAAATTCTTGAAATTTTATTATCATGAAAATCTTTGATTCTTGCTTTATAAATTTTAGAATTCTCATATGCATCATTTCTCAGTTCTTGAAGTTCATTGATTTGCAATTTGCGCAATTTTGAAGCTTCATCAAGGTTGAAGTTAAACATTTTGATTGCCCAATAAGCTTTATGTTCAAGTTCAACAGGTAAATGACAAGGTTTTCCATAAACTATCCTATAAAGAGACATGCCTAATGATGTTTTGAAAGCAGTTGTATTTGCCCAAAGTGTATCAGTAAGTCTAAGAGACCAATCTTTACGATTTGGGTTAACTGTTTTCTCCAAAATTTATTTTATCTCCCTATTTGCAAGTTCAACTTGTCCATTTGTCTGAGGGTGATAAGGGGTTGCAACTTTATGTATGATTCCATATTTCCTCATTAAAGTTCCGAAAACTTTGTTACAAAAATGTTTTCCCCCATCACTGATAATAGATCTAGGAATTCCAAATCGACTTAAAATATTTTCTTTCAAAAAAATTATTACTATTTTGTGATCATTGTTTCGACAAGGAATTGCCTCGATCCATTTTGAAACATAATCTATGGTAACCAATATGTAAAGAAAACCAAATGATAATGGAAATGGCCCCATAAAATCAATACCCCAACAGTCAAAAATTTCAATCACTAGGATAGGGTGTAGGGGCATCATATTTCTCTTTGAAAGGGACCCTAACTTTTGATAATTTTCACAACTTTTGCAGAAAGTGTAAGTGTCTTTGAAAAGGGTTGACCAAGATTTTTGCAGTAGTTTTCTTTACAGAAAAATGACCACCACATGCTTCTGAATGACAAAATTTGACAATATTACCTATCTTATTGTCAGGCACACATCTTCGAAAGATTTGATCCGGACAATATTTGAATAGGTATTGATCATCCCAATAAATTTTTTTAACCTCAGTCAAAAACTTCTTTTTGTCTTGAGAGTTCCTATGCGATGGCATCTTTCCTGTCACAAGAAAATTAACAATGTCAGCAAACCAAGGTAAAATATAAACATTAAATAGTTGTTCATCAGGGAAAGTGTCATTAATAGGTGTGGTTTGAAACCAGTCATCACAAACAAGTCTCGACAAATGATCAGCCACTACATTCTCTACTCCTTTTTTATCTCGAATAGTAACATTAAATTCTTGTAGTAAGAGAATCCACTTAATCAGTCTTGGTTTAGCATCTTTTTTTGACAAAAGATATTTCAAAGTTGCATGATCACTAAAAACAACAATTGGTAAGCCAACAAGATAAGATCGAAATTTGTCCAATGCAAAAACTACAGCAAGTAATTCTTTTTCAGTTGTTGTATAATTCAATTGAGCACCATTTAAAGTTTTACTTGCATAGTAAATAACATATGGTTTTTTATCTTTCCATTGTCCCAAGACAGCTCCAACAGCATAATCACTAGCATCACGCATTATTTTAAAAAGGTAAAATTCAATCTGGAGGCTGCATGATTGGAGCAGACGTAAGCATGCTTTTAAGTTTAACAAAAGTATTTTCACAGTTTTCAGTCCATTCAAAAATAGTATCTTTTGTTAGAAAATTACACAAAGGTTTAGATATTATACTAAAATCTTTGATAAATCTTCTATAAAAACCAGCATGTCCTAAAAATGATCTAATCTCCTTCACAGTCTAAAATTAGCAATTAACTCAATTTTAGATTTGTCAACCTCAATACCTTCTGATGATATAATGTGTCCAAGAACAATACCAGTTGTTACCATGAAGTGACATTGCTCCCAATTGAACACAAGATTCTTTTCTTCACACTTGATCAAAACCTTTTCTAAATTAGATAAGCAATCATCAAATGAATTACCAAAAATAGTAAAATCATTCATGAAGAATTCAAGAAAACGTTCAACCATGTCACTAAAAATACTAAGCATGCATCATTAGAATGTAGCTGGTGCATTACATAATCCAAAAGGCATCCTTCGATATGCAAAAGTACCAAAAGGACATGTAAAAGTTGTTTTCTCTTGATCTTCAAGTGCAATTGCAATTTGATTATACCCAGAATATCCATCTAAAAAGCAATAAAATTCGTGTCCCGCAACTCTTTCTAAAATTTGATCCATGAAAGGTAATGGAAAATGGTATTTTCTAGTAACTGAGTTGAGTTTTCTATAGTCAATGCACATTCGCCAACTAGTAATAGTCCTAGTTGGAATTAATTCATCATTCTCATTCTTGACTACAGTAACTCCAGATTTTTTAGGTACAACTTCAGTAGGACTTACCCATTTGCTATCAGAAATAGAATAAATGATTCCATTATCTAAGAGTTTAATGACTTCATTTCTCACTGCTTCTTTCATATTAGGATTTAACCTTCGTTGCATTTCTCTAGAAGGTTTAGCATTTTCTTCTAGATAGATGTTATGTGTGCAAATGAAAGGATTAATACCTTTAATATCAGCAATGGTCCATATTAAAGCATTCTTATGCATTTTTCGAGTTTCGATCAATTTACCTTCTTGAGATGCATCGAGTTTGGAAGAAATTATTACTGGAAAAGTCTCATTCTCACCCAAAAAAGAGTATTTCAAATTAACTGACAAAAGTTCCAAATCAAGCACGAGAGCTTTAATACTTGATGGAATAGATTTTACTGTTGATAATGAAAGTTCTTCGAACCTTGGCTTTCAAAAATATTTTTCTTGTACCTGTAAAAATTCAGATATAGTATTAGTGTGTTCCTTTTTACATATACTTTCACTTTCAAAACAAGTCTCCAAAGAATCTGAAGAGTTAGTAGTAGTAAAGTATTCATGAACAAGTTCCTCAATCGAATCCACTTTATGTACTTCGACATCTTCTGCATGTTGCATACAAACATTAAACACATTTAGTTCCAAAGTTATATTTTCAAATGATAACTTAAAAATACCATTTCTACAATTGATCAAAGCATTTGAAGTTGCAAGAAAAGGACGACCCCAAATGATAGGAATTTGTGTATGTGTTTGTGCAAGAGGCTCTATGTCCAAAACAATGAAATCAACTGGAAAGTAAAACTTATCAATTTGTACCAACACATCTTCTACTATTCCTTTGGAACTTTAATCGAACGGTCAGCTAGTTGGAGTACAACAGAAGTTGTTTTAAGTTCTCTCAAACCTAACTGTTCATAAACTGAGAAAGGTAGAAGATTTACACTAGCACCAAGATCAAGCAAAGCACGCTCTATTCTAGTGTTTCCTATGATACATAAAATGGTTGGACAACCTGGATCTTTGTACTTAGGTGGAGTGAATTGTTGAATAATTGAACTAACACTTTCAGTTAAAAATGCCTTCTTTTGTACATGATGTTTTCTTTTTATTGTACACAAATCTTTCAAAAATTTGGCATAAGGTGGAACTTGCTTGATTGCATCCAACAATGGAATATTAATCTTGACTTGTTTAAAATTTTCAAAAATTTCAGCATTTGAGTTCAATTTCTGAGTTGCTTGCAATCTTTGAGGAAAGGGTGCTGGAGGTAAATATTTTTATTTTTCATCATTTTCACACTTACCTTCTTCAAACTTACCTTCATCGTCAAGACTATTTTTATTTTTCATTTCTAGAGGTGGATTAGAAACATTCTTCTTGAGATGAATAGTCTTGTCAATAACTTTTCCATTCTGAAGATTTATAACTAAATTAGCCTCCTTGACTGCATTTTCACCTGAAGAAGAAACATGACACTGAGTGAAAGGATTAGGTTGAGGTTGAGCAGGAAATTTACTTTTTTCATGAGTACGCAAAGAAGTTATCAGTATTGAAAGTGTGCTTTTAATCTCATTAATAGCTTGTAAAGTCTGATTATTGATATTTATTTGTTTATGCATAAATGCTTGCAAAGTCTCCTCAATGAATTTTGTATATGGAGCTGGATAAGAATGAAAGTTTTGTGATTTTTGTGAATGCAGTGGTTGGGCACGGTTATCATCTCGCCAACTGAAATTGGAATGATTTCTCCATTGTGGATTGTAAGTTTCAGAATATGGAGAATGGAAAGGTTTTTTGAATGTGTTCATAAAATTTACTTGTACTGGAATGTTTGGACATTCATTGGTGGAGTGCTCCAAAAGTTCACAATTGCTACAAACTTCTTCCTCTTGCACAAATTTGATTTTCTTTACTTTTTTAAGTTCCATGGTTTCAACTTTTCTTGTTAAACTAGCAAGCCTAGCATTTAGATCATCTTCTTGGCTAAGGTAATATTTTCCTTTATTACTATTAGCAAGATTAGATCTAATAGAACCTTCGGAAGATTTAACACTATGCCATGATTGAGAGTTTTCTACCAAATGATCTAGATATTATAGGGTTTCATCAGGTTCCTTATCAAGAAACTCACCATTACACACTATTTCAACAAATTATTTTGTTTCAGAAGTTAAACCTTCATAAAAGAAACTAATTAAGCGCCATTTTTCAAAACCATGATGTGGGCATGAATTCAACAAATCTTTAAATCTTTCCCAACATTGAAAAAAAACTTTATTTGAATTTTGAGAAAAATTTTGAATTTGTTTTTCAAAGAATTAGTTTTATGAGTTGGAAAGAATTTTTTCAAGAATTCAGCTTGCATTTCTTGCCAAGTGCCAATTGACCTAGGTTTTAAAGAATTAAGCCAATTTTTTGCTTTATCTTTTAAAGAAAAAGGAAATAATTTGAGCTTAACAATCTAATTTGTGCAAGTTTGATCATCAAAAGTGGCACATACTTCATCAAACTCTTTTAAATGCAAGTAAGGGCTTTCAGAGTCTAAACCATAGAAATTAGGAAGTAAAGGGATCATATCTGACTTCAATAAAAAATTATTTGCATTTAGAGGAAAAATGAAACAAGAAGGAGAAGAATTTCGAGGAGGTTGTAAGTAATAACGCATGGTACGCACCTATTGATTCTCATTTTCATCCTGGACACTTTCATTTTCAGCCATAGTGGAAGTGTGTGAAGATGATTCAAATAAATTTTCAAACAAAGTTTCAAAATTATTTCTTACTAAACATCGAGAATTATGACTACGCTACCATATAACCATATATCCATAAAGAAAATAAACAAACTACATTTACAAAGGAAAAATATTAACAAACCTGAATACTTACCTTGCCTTCCCCGCCAACAGCGCCAAAAACTTGCTATAACTTTAAGATTGCAAACCCAAGTGTAGGTTGTAGTAAGTAATAAATTTCTCGTGAGTTCGAGGTCAATCCACAGGGAAGTTGTTTGAAAAATTCAAGTTTATATTTCTAAAAAAATAGAGTTTATGTGAATCAAAATATATGAACAATTAATGTATGATGTAACTAAAGAAAAACCGAAGTAATAAAAGTACTGAGGATTAGGGATCTACTCTTGAGTTTTGGATAGAGAAATCGTTATTTATTCTTTTTACCTCTATTAATTGCCACAATTGAAATCCATACATAATGAAGATTCCAATGTGAAAATATTATCAAGTAACTCATGCAATAAGGTAATCATGATATTGTCTTACTATTGCAAATTATCTCTTAACGCCAACACTTATTTATGGGATCAAACATTTATGCACACCTTCATCAACAACAAATCAAGGTTTCACATTAGCAGTCGGTGGGGTAAAACCATACAATAAGGTAAATGAACCCAAGTATTTGTTGTACCATTGGAGATACATAAATCAAGAATCACCACAAAACAAGTAGGGTTTAGATCAAAAATAAAAATAATAATTCAACATACTTAAACAATTTCTACCCTTGTAATCATTTATCTTCCTCCATCAAGAGATTCACCATTTTTCCTCAACAAAATAAAATTTAAAAAGACATAATAAAAGTAGCAAATACTAAAAATATAAGAGAAACTAGAGAATGCATTTCTATTACTACTAGAAAACTTACATTACTAGAAAACATACAAACTAGATAACTTAGCCTAAAGAAACCCTCTACCCCCTCCTCTTACAAGCTTAATACATGACCTATTTATAGTACTTGGAGTAAGCTAGAGGCCAAACAAATAATGGAGGGGTTAATTAAGTGGTATGCTAGTTGCCAAGAGTTGGTAAGTTGTTACACAAATTTCTCACTCACTAAATTAAATTATATTTTTTGATCCGATACAACCAGATTTTGAAGATACGTAAAGAATCAAAATTGTAGATCTTTAAGCACCGATATATTTTTGCATACATATTTTGTCAAATTTGGCGGTCGGATGAAGGAGATATGGTCAAATTACCGAGTCATGTCCAAGAGTCACCATTTAACAGCAACAACAATTTGCAGCCTATGTTTTTACCATTTCAACACATTTCACACCATCTTGTCTTCAGCAAACTTGTTTATTTACCTCTTTGGTATAATATATCGGAATTTCAGCCCAAAATAAATTTGGGCTCAAGATATATAACCGAATTGGTAAAATAAGTCAATACTGGGCTGAACTCTGATCCGAATTTTGGTGATCCATTTTGTGCAATTACTTGGACGAATTTTCTGCTATCATCAAGACTGAATTGGGTTGAGCTTCCAACAGAAAAGTTGTACCTCTATCTCTTGGCTTTCAAATGAAACAAGCTTTAGGTCCATAGAGTTTTTGATCATAAAGTGATGCTCAAATTACAAAAACTGTAAAAGTTTGGAAACATGCTTCCATTTATTCCCTAACACAAAACATTAATAAAACAATAATATTAACAAGAATAAAGTAAGAAAAGTATAAAGAATTTGATAAAAAAATATATCAAAATATGCACTTATCAATAAGTTTCCTAATTAATCTAGATCTTCATTATCTCGATGCCCATGAAATCGGCCAGCTAATCTGCAAAATAAGGAAAGCTCCTTAAGATTTAATTCTGTAACAAATTCGGCCATAAGATGCCGATTATAAAGAAAACTTCTTGATGCTTTAATCCCATAAAATTTGCAAGATAATCTCTATAAAATCTGTCCGCATATGATAAGTTTTATGAATCTTACAAAGAAACAAACATAATAAGATCGATTTACATCAAAACTAATATTCCAATTGCAAAATTGCATTTTTGATCCTTTATGTATGATTAAAGAAATATTTATTTCTCTAATTTTTTGGGTCATCGTTTGACAAACACTAACTTTTTAAAAATTGCACCTTTAGTTCGATTTTACCATGAAATTCCAATTCCATCCAAAAATTGTTGAGCTGTCACAATGAATTACTTATGTGTATTCAATTTTAGGGATATTGTCAAGTGGCGATTACTTTGCAATGACTTGGATACCAGGGTGGAAATAAAAGCTAATTAAATTAAAAAAATGAGAGAAATGAAGTCACTTCTAAAATATTTTTTTTTATTCTTAATTAATTTATATTATTTTTTTTTGACACTTAATGAATAACTTTAATCAATAAATTAAAAAAATATTTTTTATTTATTCTTTCCTTGTTAATAATTTGATAATTAATTAATGATTAAAGAAATATCATTACACTTGCTCAATAAATATAAAACTAACCAAGTAAATAAATTAAAAATAATACAAAATATATTTTTTTATAATTAATTTATATTAATTTTTTGACACTTAATGAATAACATTAATTAATTTTAAATTTTGTTAACTAATTAATTATTTTTTGACCCTTAATGAATAACTTTAATTAAAAAATTCAATTATAAATCAATTTTTAATTACTTAACGAATTGATTATTTTTAGCACTTAATGAATAATTTAATTAATATAATTGAATTATGGATTAATTTTTTAATAATTAATTAATTAATCATCAATTAGAGAGTAAAAATATAACACTAATTATTTTAAGAATATAATTAATCAAATAAAAATAAAAAATTATGATAAAATTTTAATACTAACCATTTTAGTAATATAATTATAAAAAAATATTTTATTTTTTTTCCATGTTTTATTTTCCTTTTTTTTTTTCATTCT
This sequence comes from Paulownia fortunei, assembly GCA_019321725.1. Classification (NCBI taxonomy): domain Eukaryota; kingdom Viridiplantae; phylum Streptophyta; class Magnoliopsida; order Lamiales; family Paulowniaceae; genus Paulownia; species Paulownia fortunei. The sequence goes on along the minus strand of CM033105.1, from coordinate 14,992,528 downwards.
TCTTCTTTCATTATGTCCAACCACCACCCCAACCCATCGCACCGCCGCATTCCACCAACACCTACTCAAGAAGCCACCAACCCATCTTGCCAGAGAACACCCCCCCCCCCCCCCCCCCCACACACACACACACACACAGCCACAAAGCATTAAACAAAATTTTACAAAATAGAAGTTGACAATTTAACATAACACACGTGCATACACACACTCTTTTTGCAATTGTAATCCTTGATGGGATAGGGGTGGAGTTTTGAGAATAAGGAATTTTTAGCAATTTTAGCAATCCTTCAGGAAAGAAGGAAACCCATCACTCTTTTTGCAATTTCAACAGTTTTATCAATTCCTTTGAACACCCACACACACACGTTGATGATTTGGAGTGTTGTCGTGCTGGGGTTGCGGGTAGAGGTGGTGGCAGGCAGTGGGTGTCGGGTTTGGGGTGGCGGTGGCTGCACAAGTGTGGGCTGGTTCGAAAGAAGGAAGAAGCAGGAAGAAGGAGGAGAAGGCTGGTTGGAAAGAAGGAAGGAGGAAAGAGGAAGGAGGAGGAGGAGGAGGAGGAATAAAGAAGCAGCAGAAGGAAGGAGGAAGCCTTCCTGCTTGCAAAGAAGGAAGGAGGAAAGAGGAAAGAGGAAGGAGGAGGAGGAAGAAGGAGGAGAAGGCTGGTTGGAAAGGAAGAAGCAGGAAGAAGGAAGGCTGGTTTTTTAAAATCTAATTGGCTTTTATTTTCATCTTGTTATCCAAGTCAAAGTAAACAACACTTGCCAATATCCCTAAAATTGAATATACATAAGCAACCTATTATGACAACTCAGCAATTTTTGAGTGGAATTGATGCTTTCTGATAAAATCGGATTAAATATGCAAATTTTAAAAAATTAGTATTTGCTAAATTGTGACCCAAAAAATTAGAAGACGAAATATCTATTTAGGTAAATAAAGGATCAAAAATACAATTTCGCCTATAACTTCATCTTATCCTCTTATAAACTTATCAAAGTTTTTGCATATTTTATTTTGAAATATATTGCCAACAAAATATGGGCTTAGCATATATATACACACACATACTGTTTCATTACCTACGTTCGCATCTTTCCTGGGAAGTTGTTTAAGCAAGGCAACTGGGATCCGGGATCCAGACAATGTCAAGAAAAGTCTTCTTCGTATTTCTTATTCCAATTTAGTATCTTATATTTCACATTATTGATAAGCACCATGTGTATATTGAACTGGCAAAAAAATCCTCAGAAAAGTAAGGGTAGGCGTTAACTTTGAATCTCTTGACTAGTATAATTAACAATAGACAGATCCTGCTATAGTAATTTTTAATTGGTCATAAATTTATTTGTCTTTTAAAAATAACTATTAGCTTTTAATTGCATGACTCTACATGCTTAGAATTAGCCTCCATGAACTTTCCCTTTTTAACATGGACTTGTATGCAATTGGCAAAAGCTTGATCCGCAAGAATAGCTAAATATTTGACCCAATAGTAACTTACTTTTTAATCCTAAAAATCACATATATGAAAAGGGCTCAAACCAATCTGTTGCAGTTTTTCCTAAAGAGTGAAAAAATAACTTACACTTGGACTCACTACAAGAAAAAGATATATTAGTAATAATATGAAAATTATAATTGATGATAAGTATCAAGTGATAATAATTATTTTTCTGTACAATGATGGTCTCATAAACTTAATAGTGACAAGAATTAATTTTAGTTGTGAATATTAACAAATAGTGACACATATATAGTGTTTAAGTAGTCACTACATGATGACAATAAAAATATCACCATGATTTATGACAAAAATTTTGTTGTCACTATACGTAAGACACAAATTGCCAATATTGAAAAAGATTACTGATAATGTGAAAGTTCTTATTAATTACATATATTAAGTGAAAATAATTTTTATTTTGTCACAATAATAATTTTTAGAAGTTTAATAGTGACAAGAAATGTGTTTAATTTGTCACTTTTAAGAATTATGGACACATATAATGACAAGAAAAATATTGTGACAAATCACTAGTGGTAATTTTTTATTGTCACTATACATGTATCACTAATTGTCAATAGCGACAATTTGAAAATTATATATTTGCCACTATTTATCAATAGTGACAACTTAAATATTAGCTCTTGTCAATATTAAGTTTGTGAGTGTTATTATTATGGCAAAGTAAAACATATTGTCACAAAAATAAATATAATTGATGACAACTTTCATATTATTTCTTAATATTTATAACTAATATGTTAGAGTAGTGCTATTGAACCATTTAGATTGTCCATCTTTTTATTCTTATAAAAAAATTCTTATTTATTCAATATCAATAAATTGAGCATCTTTTCATCTTTATTTACGTATTTAATTAATTTTACACGAAGTCACTAGATCACATAAAATTATGGGGTATGGTTGTGTAAATGATGATCATGAAATATTGATCTATAATTAAAATGGATGGTGTGAGTTTGTCAAATGCTCGACAAGCCGCTCTCCATAAAAAAAACTAGTCTCTTAAATTTCACACTTAGAATCCGCTAGTTTGAACTTAAATGAATTATTTTCACTTTACTTGATCTTAAATTATTTCAAGTCATAGAATCATTGAGATGAAACATCATTGATTCGTGTATTATGGCATATACATTGTATGCTTGTAAGGAGGATGCCCGTTGTACAGATATTGTTATGGAGATACTAGTGCATACATATGGGTATTTGTTGAAAAACAAGTTTAATGAACTACCACACTATGAAATTCTTAATTGTAAATTAATATATGTCCAACATGTAACTTTTGTGTTATGACAATGTAAGATTTGTCATTTGACTTGAGACTCTATAGTAACTTTGTATATAATGGTTATAATTTGATTTATTCTCTGATTAATTAATAACCACAAATGAAATATTTTGAGTGCAATTTAATTATATATGTAGCTTTATGAGTGTCAATAAAAGATTCATCACCTATCTAGTTGAATAAAAAATCTCCTATATTTTCCATGGTACTTGATTTGTGAAGTGCTTGACCTAGGCGGGATGGTAATTAGGAAGTGATATCCTAATTTCATCATTAAATCAAAATACTAGAAATGTATATATAGTTAGTAGGTTATTTTTTAGTTTTGACTAATAATTGATGTTCTAAACCTAATGCAGAGATTAGTTGATGGAATAACCTTACTTGCATAGTATCGTAATTGAAAATGATCACTACTTCACCTATTCCCTAAACTTATTTGGGAGATTAGTTGACGAAAGGACCGTACTTGCATAGAACTCATAACAAAAAAGGTTCAGTTGCTATTCACCTAAGACTAAGTAGTCAAGATGCACTGTTAGGTGCTTCCCTTAACTTGTGAAGTTCTTAAAACTAAGGAGTTAATTTCAAGACAGATCAATTAATTTGATTAATTGATCACAAATATTTTTATTAAGTTGAAATAGTTGTAAGTCCACTGTTAACTTAATTGCGAACCTATTAAGTCACATACAAATTGAGATGATGCACTTATAATCTAGTATTTGATTCAAGGTGTTGGATTAAGTCAATTAATGGTGATTAATTACTTTAGCTGGAATTAATTTAAGGAGTTAAATTAATTCATCCTAATAAGGATTTAGGACTTATGAGAGTAAGTTAATTAATTGATTGAATCAATTAATTAGCTAGGCTTAAATTAATTTAAGGGGTTAAATTAATATAAATAATTTAAATAATATAATTATTTTAATTGGGCCTAATTTGATTAGGTAGAACTAATTGATTAATTAATTTGATCAATTAAATTACATTGGACTTTATTAATTGATGGAGACCAATTGATTGAACTTTAACATTTAATTGAAGTCCAAGCTCATAGGGTTGGAGGCCCACTAGTAGTTTTAATTACTAGAATTAAAGACTCTTAGTTATAGATGAAAAGACTTTTGTTTTTTAGAGAAAGAAAAAAGCAAGAGATAAGGAAGGAGAATGTTTTCCAATTGAATTAGGAGAGGGGTGAAGATAAGTAAGGAAAGAGTTAGGGACCTAATGGACTAGGTCAAGATGACCTTGTATATATAAATATACACAAGGAAGCTGAAAATTAAATGAAAAGGGAACATAAATTTGTTGGGGGCCCTCCCCTCTCCATCTCTTGCATTTTTCTTCTATGCTCTTCTACAAGAAAAGTCTCTCCATAAAAAAGGTTTTATCCCTTTTGATCAAAGGATAAATCTTGTAATCACTTGTTGATTTAAGAACTGTACTTCACTCCCAAATTAGATTAGAAACAAAGAGTATAAATTCACTAGCAAGGATTTATTACTTGTGGCTTTGCTCGAAGTGTAGATACCATTAGAGGGGCTATGCTTGGAGCTCTTTGGTGAATATTTTTGGGAGATCCAATGAGGGTGTTCATTGTGGAACGTTAGGAATTTGGATTCCTTCATACCTTGTATCAACCATAGTGCTTAAAAGGTATAATCCTAGAAATTAAGTCATTTAATTTGATTAAGCAAACCATCAAAAATGTAAATCGAAAATCGTATTGAATCTGGGATTATCTTTTATACATGTAATATATGTTTTGCTTTCAACTATTGAGAATTTTAAATTTTTGCTACGTATGCTATTTCGTAATTTTGCGAACCTAATAATACACTAGCTTTGCTTGACTTTGAATTTTATTTTTATTTGAGAACTTTTTCTCATTTCTTCTCTTCGACCTTTTGTCCTAGAGTAGGTCGAACCAATAATCAAAATTAAGCTTTGTTAGCTAGAATCTTCTATAACTTTTATAGGAGCTCTTTCCTCAATAATTTGTAGAAGTTCTCCACAACTCTTTGTAGAATGTGCAGTGGGAGTTGTTTCCACAACTTTTGTGGAAGTTGTTTCTATAACTTCTATAGAAACTCTTTTTTGCACATTTAAGAATCTCTTAAATTCGAGAATCATTCTCAAATTTCAATGGCAATGTAGATAGATTAGGGCTCAGTAATGTTTATTATTGTCTAGAAAAAATTATCAAGTGAAACTAAAAGCGATAACCATTATCCGAAACAAGGCAGAAAACTAAGCATCTATTCTAAAATATATTCATTTATAATATGGAAAAATATCTCCCACTATTTGTTTTAAATTCCATCACCATGTAAATGGAAATTTGAGAATCAAATTTTCCAGTGGACTTAAGGTCTAATTAATATTTTGTATGCCCAAGTTTTATAAGTCCATACAAAATATTAAAAGATAGCTAATGACATTAGCAATTGCATCACCATACAACCCTCAAGCTATTTTGCCTCACTTTTTCCCATGTGTCCCAATTTTATGATCACATATTGTATTAAGTGTCAAGCATGACCCACCTAACCTCCATGTAGATGGAGCATCTAAACGTTCCATGACTCATGGACGATAATAAAGATGAGTCCATCCCATGGGTATCTCTATGTTTAGTAGTGATCACAACTTTCCATCATTTAGGCATCCCACGACTCACGAACAATGTTCAAAATGTGGTTGTATCATCATGTCAACTACTTTTGATAGATGGGTTGGACGATCGAGTCCAACTCAATTTTGTCCATATTTGCTTGATATGGGATTTATTAAAAATTCCTAAACTTGACTTTTTATATGAGGCTTCAATTTTATAATTGCAAGACATAATCTATTACTTAGGTTATTTATTTAATGTTACACTGCTCCTAATGATCACACGCATCTCATCTATTACTTAGCATTAAATAAACATGCATGCATCACCATACATATATAAAAAATGATCATGAGTCATATCCTATGCGATCCACTTAGCCAAAGTGGATCTAAGTCAATCTAAGGTTAATAAATAGATCTATCTATACATGAATTTATTACCCACAAATTCATAGGCCTTCAATCCTTTGCTTATCTCTATTTTGCTTCTTCTTCTTGTCCTCTAAAACAAAAGGAAGACCTCACCATCCTAAAACTACTCTCATTAGTTTTGCTATCCTATTAAGAAACCTTGAAAAATTACTTCTAAGGATAAGCACATAGGATAGAGATAGAATTTACATTCAGAGAAAAATAAAGAAAATGCGAGACTCGCAAGACTCATTTTAATCAAGACCTAATACAATTAAAAACAACCATCACATAGAATAAACACGGTTTAAGCTCCATGATCATCCACATCCATACAAGCTTAATTTTTAATCATCCAATGAAATAAATTCAAAGCATGTAAATTTACCCATCATTTAAATTATTATTTTTCAAGTTTAGGAATAAATTCACAATTTTTCAAGAAAAAATATTTTTCAGAATTTTTAAATTAATTCATTAATTAAACAATCCAAACATAGAATTTTCAGCTTGCGGCACGAAATGGGCAATAGCTATTGCCCTCCATACTGCTTGTCCGGCGTCGACGCCAGGCTATCTATTTATCAGGTGCTGCTGCTCTATGACATGTGAATTTTTTCTTATAATTTTTATTATATTTCATGTCATACAATTTTAGATTTTAAAATCATGCAGAATATTTTCAAAATTAAAATGTCAAATAAAAATATAATGAAATCAAATTATTCATCACATGAATATAAAAAATATAATCGCATAAGTAATTAGAATGTATAACCTAGGCCTTGATACCACTGTTGGATTCGTATATACTGGGATGGGTATGCAACAAAAATTTAAAAATTAAAAACATGCATATTTGAACATAAATATACAAACCTGGGAATCCATACAATTATTCGATTTGCATTTGAATTACTTGCTTAATTGCATTAAACATGAATCACGACATTACCCTAATCAAGAACTCTGATTGATGTAGGGTATGAAGACATTCAAATTCCTAATCCTCCTCATGAACCATTCGTATGAATTCCCAAATAGATTCGTCAAAGGCTCCAAGTGTACCCCTCTAATGGTATCCACACTTCGATAAAATTCACAAGCCTTGAATCCTTGGTAGTGAATTCAATGTTCTTATTTCTAATCAAATTATTTGAGAGTGCAATTCAATTCTAGACTCAACTTTTGATTAAAGAATCAAATTGATACAAGAAGATATGAAACCTTGCTTGATGGAAAGGAACTTTCTTACTAAATAAGAAAATAAAAGGAGTGACAAGAGAGAAGAGAGTGGCATATTTCAAGCTTGTAAAAGCTTGTAAAAATTAGCTAAAGGGGGGAAGAAGTATTTGTACACTCTCTTCCAAGACCTAATCATACTATATCTCCAAAACATTTCCTTATCTTGATCCTTTCCATCTAAAATTAGAAATTCTTGTCTTGATCTTTAGGTCTTCGAGTTGGACCTTTTTATTCCATACGCTCGAACTCTAATTAATTATTAAAATTCAAGTAATTGATCTCTATCAATTAATCAAGTCCATTTTAGTTAATTGATCCAAGCATTTAATTAATTAGTTTCATAAAACTACATAATCAAATTAGACCAAATTAAATAATTCTATTATTGAATTAATTTAACTCTTTAATTAATTTAAATTTATTATTTTGTTGATTAATTAATTAATTATATTATTTATTTAGACAAATTAATTTAACTCTTTAAATTAATTCTAACTCAAGTTAATAAATCTTTATTGATTTACTTAAGTTAACCCCTTGGATCACATTCTAGATTAGAAGTGGATTATATCTCAATTTGTATATAATCCCTTAGGTTCACAACTAAGTTAGAAGTGCACTTGCAACTTCTGCAACTTAGTGAAGAAATTAATATTTTAATTAATTAATCCATTCTGAATTAACTCTTTAATTTCAAGAATCTCATAAGTTATAGGAAGCATCTAATAGTATATCATGACTATCTAATTTTAGGTAAATAGAAAGTGAACATATTTCAGTTAGAGTACCATAAAAATATGAACCATCCATAAACTAATCTCTCAATTAAGTCTAGGGCATGTATTAGTCGAGCCCTATTTTGACTTTTTAACAATGATCCCATTTCAAGTCACATTGATCCTATGATGAATCATTAGAAAATCCTCGTCTAATGTTTATTCTACCTTGACCAAGATCTTTGGGATCAAGAACTATGAAAACATAATAAATTCACTTATTCTACCAGATAGGTGACAGATCCTTTGCTGGCCACAAATTAACCTCCATACATGAAGATCATACATTCAATATAAACCCCTTATGATTATCATGTAATCGGGAAATACATAAAAGTATATGATGTCATGCATAAGGTTACCATGGTGCCTCAAGTCTAAGGACTAGTTAATGCACTATCATAACTAGAAAATTCTCATTCAATGAACAACGTTTCCAAATAAGAATTTTATACGGGCCGGATTAGTTTACTTGTTCTCCAATAAGCACCTGCACACATGCACTAGCATCGCCACATCGATGACTGTGAAGTGATATACCCTTCTTTTGAGCATACATCATGCACGAGTCTATTAGCTTATTAATAAGAATTTTATACGGGCCGGATTAGTTTACTTGTTCTCCAATAAGCACCTGCACACATGCACTAGCATCGCCACATCGATGACTGTGAAGTGATATACCCTTCTTTTGAGCATACATCATGCACGAGTCTATTAGCTTATTAATGTTCCATCTCAATGAATCATCGACTCAGAACGAGTTTAAGACCAAAGTTATAGAGATATATTCCATGATCGTTATCATATGGTCTATAGACTTTATTTAAATTAATATATTTTGAATAAGATTGTTCATAATAAGAGTGTAAAATTAGCTAGTAATTAGCACTTCGGGCACTATTCTAACGTCCTTCTCCCTTTCTTAAACTCGTGAGCTTTTAAGTCCAAGAAGAGCTCATGGAGAATCATTTTCGAGAGATTCTTGAACTATCTCATGGCAACCGTCTTTATATCCCACTCTTTAGGAAGTTCACCGATGACCTTCAACACTATCTGCCTACTAAATATTCTTTATCCAAGGAGGCGAGCTCATTTATGAGATTGGTGAATCTTTTATCTATGTGATCCAAGGTTTCTCCAGGCTTTATCTTAAAGTTTTTAAACTTTTGTATGGCCACAGAGAGTTTGTTCTTTTTTATCTGATATGTCCCATCATAGATCATTATCATTCTTCTAGATTTCCTTTGCCTTTTTGCCCTTTTTAATATTGGAAAATAACTCTTTGTCTGTTGTGATACATGATATCCTTGAACACATTGTCTAAGTTGGCTCATTGTTTATTTGTGGCTGTCCAATCTGCTTAAATTTTTAGAACGTGATCTATGGCTCCATTGTATCCACCTTTCTGATTGCAATTAGACCTTCTTTAATGGCTATCTATATTTCACTGTCTAGAGCTGCAAGTTGTGCCTACATTCATATTTTTCAGTCATCATATTCTTTAAGAATAACATAGGAATTTTAGCCAATACGATGCTATCAATGTTCTTCATGCTTGAAAGTGCACAAGTTCAAAAATAGATCAAGGTCAAATTGTGAGATTTGAAAAATTAAATGGTTTTCAAGAATCAACCACTCTGATACCACTTATTGGTCCTAAATGGTATGAAAAGGTCTAGGGGGATGGTGAATAGACCTTTTAAAATCTTCAACCTTTTCATAAATTTCACAAGTATTGAAATTGTACTTATCTTATAAAGCTTAGTCGCATGATTTTTAGTTTCAAACAAAATAACTTTGATGACCACTTAACTGTTTCAATCTATTAGGAACTCAAAAACTTACTAAGTGTTCTGATGAGTTATGCAGCGAAATAGCATTTTGATTACTTAGAAAAACTTTGTGCTTCTATTTTCAAAGTGGCGTGCAATGCAATTAGTTATAAAGCAATAAGATGAAGTAATATAAACTGCTGAAAGTGGAGTGTTGAAAATAAATAAATACAAGAATTTTTGTAATAGTTCAAAGGTGGGGTAGTCCTTCTACATCTACCCATCTCCAAACTTCTTGGAGGGATTCGACTGTACCTCGTTTAAGACTTTTACAAGGTAGTTCTCAGTTTACCAGACTTTATTTTTTCAACTAATTTCGGATTCTTTTGCCCGCACAAGACTCTATTATTACTACTGCTTCAAGTCTTCCCACATAAATCTGACTTTGTTCTTTAAGTTTTCCCATATAGGTCTTACGCCATTACTAATCTAGACAAGACTTAGTATACCTCAAATTTTACTTTTTCTTCATAAGTGATTGAAGAAGTTACTTAGCTAGCTATTCTGCTTAATCTCTTAAAAGACAATCGAGTGAACTGCTTGAGACTGCATGACTTAGAAGATCTTTTTGAGAGAGTTCTTTAGTGCTTTCTTGTGTTCTCTTGTTGTTTTTATGTTTTTTCTTCATTTTCAGTTCCTTTTTATACATGTTCTTAGATTTGTCTATTATACCAACTTTCTAGATTTTTTTCTGATACAACTGTCCTTTTGTTTTGTTGCACAATATTGCAGTTTGTTGTCCTTTTTAGATTGACTTCCTTGTTTTTTCAGTGTAGTTGTTGCTTTCTAGACTGTAATAGTTTTATTAGTATGAGATAATAGTTGTGAATTGATCCCTTGAAAGTTATACCAGTGCTCACTCCATTGTGACTCTTAGCCCTGCCAAGTCCACTAGTTTGGTCTTGGACCTAATGCTTCCTCAGAACCTTCTAACTTATCAGTTCAGCTCAAAATTTTCTAACTACTGTGATCATTAGGTGACTTTGACTCATCATTTGACTGTATCTGGCCTCACTCCATTAAAGCCCTTAGCCCCGCTAAATCTTCTGCTCTAGTCTTGGACTCCACTGTCTTGATCTTGAAGTCATGATCACTCCTTGATCATCAGTCTGCTTTTGTTATGTTGTTAGGTTGATGGTGTAATTTGTTCTGTAAAGTATTCTTCACACAAACCCTAACAAAATAGAAAAGTATCAAGAGTTTGGAGGTGTTTAGTCTATTCATCATCAAAATCTACGCAAATAATTCCTAACATGTATAGTCGATCTAATCGTAGGAGCAACTAGATAAGTAAGTTTAAATTATGAATGCCATAATTCATTATTTTAAAAATATTTTAAAATTTTATTGCTCCAAGTATCTCGGGGCCTATGCAAACTTAATAGTGCAATTATTTGCACTTTTTGTGCACGCAAACCCATTATTGAGTGTGTTGGTCGGTTGTCGCAGGCCTATCAAATTTAAACATTACTTTTCAATAATTTTTCAATGAGTATAGAATGAGTAAGAGTCGATTCCACAACGATCAAGGCTAATTAATTTACTATCAACTTACTAATTAAGAATTTTAACTTCAAAATTACTAACCTAAAACTAAAACTTCAACAAGTAAACTTTAGAAATAAACAACAAAACGGTTGAGTGGGTTGAATTGAGTAACTAAATCACATAAATTAAAACTAATTAAAGTATAAAACAATCAAAATCAATACAACAAGCAACAATCGATTAAAGTTGGTTGAGGTTTCCTTCACCGCCATTAGACAATGAGTTGTAATTTTATATCAATATTACTAACAACTTGTCATTGAAATTATCAACCGTAGGTAATAACAAGCTCTATTACCCCAATCTTTCCTCAATTACTTGTTAGGTATAACAACTTCTCTACCTAATTCCTTACCTACCAAACAACCTACAACAAGTTCTCTAGATTTAATTCAATTGATACATTAAAACAAGAAAGATAGATTAATCTAAGCAACAATCACATAAGCTCAGGTCATTTAACTTAAATTATGTTTTCCATTGCAATTAAATATCCCATTATTATTAATCACAATTTACTACACAAGATTATAAATTTAAAATAATTACATATCTAAAATCTCTAATCTAGTTGTAGGGAGTTATTAAACCCAATTTGGTTGGGCACTCAAACAAAGTAAGAAAATACCCATAAGACATTAAATATAGAAAAACATAAACAACTTCAATTGGAAAGTTGGTCAATAACTTCAAATATTTAATTACAAGAACCTATGTTTAGGGCTTTGAAATCACTCTCAACCAAGAACAAAGTCTAACCTAACATGATAAAAGATGACAAGAGAAAGAAAAGTAGCAACATTGGGAGTCAAAGAAACTTATTGGTTAAAGAAGATAGTTGAGGTTGATGGTGGATTATGGATATCTCCTCCTCCAAGCCTCTTCCACTTTATCTTCCTTGATGCCCAAGACCCCCAAGATTGCTTCCCAAATATGTAGATGATTTATAGAGAATGAGTCTCTCCTGGTTTCTCTCCCCCTTTTAAAGGAAGAATGACCCCTGAAAACCTTCCATTTTTCATGGCTTTTCCAAAAGAATCTTCCTAAAGGAACTTAAAATTTTTCCCCTTTTCTTGTCTTTTTTCCATGTTTTTTTTTTCTTTTCTTCCATATTTTTAGGCCTAAAGAAGTCCCCACATTTGTCTTGGAATATTTCTTTTAAACTCCTTCAAAAATAAGTCCCAAATCTAGATTTAAAAATTGTGTTTTCAAATTTTCACAGGCCACGACTCTGATTTTTGTGGTTGCGGCACCAAACCTTCTGTCCTCTTGGCGCTGCGGCTCTAATTTCCAGGGTTGTTGTCCTCTTAGCACTACGACTCTAATCATTCTTCTAGTAAGCTATTTTTAAGCACTTTTTAATTTGAATTAGCCTTTTATGTCTTCTAATAAATTGTCGCTATGTCTTAGCTTTCAATAGATGCTTAAATCAACTCAATATAACATATGTGGATAGAGTTATGCTAACAATACAAAGACTGCCATCTCTGAAAATTTTAGTGAATTTTTTACTTTTTCATTGAATTTTTCTCTTTGAAATCAATTGCACTGGGATAAGTTGTCAATATCAAAGTTGTAGATCTATCAATTATATTTCCAATAAGCTAAGAATTAGGTCAATAGAGCTTTTTATATTAAAGTTATGCCCAAAATACAAAACTTGCCATAGTAGCACCGTGTCAATGAGATTTTGCCCAAGAATACTTGTTTCAACTTCCTTTTGACTCATTTTTGATCTCTTGATCCCCAACCTCCTATCATACACAAAATATTAATAAAAATATAATATTAACAAGAGCAAAACAAGGAAAACATATTGAAATTGACACAAAATATGTAAAAATTTGCAGTTATCATGACCACTAGCTTGACCACCCAATGCATGATGTTAAGTGGGGTGATAAGTGCATATTTTGACATATTTTTGTATCACATACTTTATGTTTTTCTTATTTGATTCTTGTTAATATTTTTATTTTATTAATATTTTATGTTAGGGATTCAATCAATATAAAAAGATCAAAAGAAGCATGTTTCCAAACTTGTAAAATTTTCGTATTTTGGACATAACTTCGTGAGCAAAAAGCCCTATGGACCTGAGTCTTACCTCATTTGGAAGCTAAGAGATAGAACTACAACCCCTAAATCCTAAATCTATTGGAAGCTTAACCAAATTCAGTCTTGATTATAGCAAAAAATTTATCCAAATGATTGCACAAAATGGATCACAAAAAATTAGGATCAGAGTTCAACTCGGTATTGACTTATTGAATAATTGGGTCATATCTCTTAAGGCCAAATTGATTTTGGGCTGAACTTTAGATATATTATAAATTAGAGTGTAAATAAACAAGTTTGTTATAGATAAGATAGTAAGAAAATATGTCAAAATAGTAAAAACATATACTGCAATGTGTTGTTGTTGTTAAAGGATGGCTCTTGGACATAATTTGGTAATTTAACCATATCTCCCTCACCCGACAGCCAAATTTAACAAATGATATATGAAACTATATTAGCACCAAAATATTGAAAACTTTTGTTCTTTTTACTCATTATCAAAATTTGGCTTTATCTGACCTAAAAATGCAATTCAATTGAGTATGTGAGAATTTTGAGAATTTGGTATAACAACTTGCCAACTCTTGGCAACTAGCATACCACTTGATTAACTCCTCCATTATATGTTTGGCCTCTAGCATACTCCAATTACTATAAATAGGCTATGTATTAAGCTTGTAAGATAGGGGGTAGAGAGTTTCTTTAGGCTAAGTTTTCAAGTAGTAATGTAAGTTTTCTAGTAGAAATAGAAATGCATTTTCTAGTTTCTCTTCTATTTTTAGTCTTTTCTACTTTTATTATGTCTTTTTAAATTTTTATTTGTTGAGAACAAAGGGTGAACCTCTTGATAGAGGAATAAGAACGATTATAAGAGTAGAAAATGTTTGTATGTTGCATTATTATTTTAAGTTTTGATCTAAACCCTACTTGTTTCATGGTGATTCTTGATTTATGTATTTTCAATGGCACAACAAATATTTGAGTTCATTTTGCGTATTGTACGGTTTTACCCCACTGTCGGCTAATGTGAAACTTTGATTTGTTGTTGATAAAGGTGTGTATAAATGCTTGATCCCATAAATAAATATTGGCGTTAAAAGATAATTTGCAAATAGTAAGACAATATCATGATTACCTTATTGTATGAGCAATTTGATAATGTCTTCCCATTGGAACTTTCATTATGTATAGATTCCAATGGTGACAATTAAGAGAGGTAAAAAGAATAAATTTCTTTATCCAAAACTCAAGAGTGGATCTCTAATCCTCAATAGTTTTATTACTTTAGTTTTTCTTTAATTACAACATACATTAGTTTTTTATATATTTTGAATCACATAAATCTCATTTTTTTAGAATTATAATCCTAAATTCTTCAAGCAACTACCCTATGGATGGAACTCAGACTCACGAAAAATTTATTACTTAATACAACCTGCACATGGGTTTGCAACCTTAAAGTTGTAGCAAGTTTTTGGCGCCTTTGTTGGGGAAGGTAAGGTAAGTATTTAGGTTTGTTAATATTTTTCCTTTGTAAATATAGTTTGTTTATTTTCTGTATGGATATATGGTTATATGGTATAACAGTCATAAATCGCGGCGTTTAGTTAGAAATAATTTTAAAACTTTATTTAGATATTTGTTTGAATAATCTCCACACACTTCCACCGTGGCTGAAAATGAAAGTGTCCAAGATGAAAATGAGAATCAATAGGTGTGTACCATGCATTATTACTTGCAACCTCCTCGAAATTCTTCTCCTTCTTGTTTCATTTTTTCCTCTGAATCCAAATAACTTTCAATTCAAGTTAGGTGTTATCCCTTTATTGCCTAATTTCCATGGTTTAGACTCTGAAAGCCTTTACTTGCATTTGAAAGAATTTGATGAAGTATATACCACTTTTGATGATCAAACTTGCACAAATGAGATTGTTAAACTCAAATTATTATTTTTTTTAAAAGATAAAGCAAATAGTTGGCTTAATTCTTTAAAATATAGGTCAATTGACACTTGGTAAGAAATGCGAGCTGAATTTTTGAAAAAATTTAGCTCAACTCATAAAACAAATGCTTTGAAAAGACAAATTCAAAAATTTTCTCAAAATTCTAATGAAACTTTCTTTCAATGTTGGGAAAGATTTAAAAATTTGTTGAATTCATACCCACATCATGATTTTGAAAAATGGTGCTTAATTAGTTTCATTTATGAAGGTTTAACTCTTGAAACAAAATAATTTGTTGAAATAATGTGTAATGGTGAGTTTTTTGATAAAGAATCTAATGAAACCCTAGAATATCTAAATCATTTGATAGAAAACTCTAAATCATGGCATAGTATTAATTCTTTCGAAGGTTCAATTAGATCTAATCTTGCTAATAGTAATAAACAAAAATATTAGCTTAGCTAAGAAGATGATCTACATGCTAGGATTGCTAGTTTAACAAAAAAAGTTGAAGCCATAGAACTTAAAAAAGTAAAAGAAATAAAATATGTGCAAGAGGAAGAAGTTCCAAAGTCTCAATTTATGTCATCTCTCTAGCGCATAAACATGGCTCTTTGCATGAGAAGACACCAAGCATGAGTCAACCAATCACCACCCTCCATTTACCTCTTTTTGAAATGTCAAACAAGTTATTTTTAGCCATATTTTCTTGTAGAAGCTCCTAAAAAATGACCAGCCTTCTTCTCCTAAGTTTTTCCCAAATTTCTACACTCTCTTACTCACAAAAATTGAATTCAATCCATAGGAATTCATAGAACACAAACTAGAACTAGTTTTCACCATTTTAAGCTTAAAAATCTTTGATTTTGAAGCTTAATTCCAATGTAATAAAGGTATCTGTGAACTTTTGGAGCACTCCACCAATGAATGTCCAAGCATTCCAGTACAAGCAAATTTCATGAACACATTCAAAAAATCTTTCCATTCTCCATATTCTGAAACTTACAATCTATAATGAAGAACTCATCCCAATTTTAGTTGGCGAGATGATAACCGTGCCCAGCCGCTGCATTCACAAAAACTACCAAACTTTAATCCAACTCCACATATAAAATCCCTTGATGAGACTTTGCAAGCAATTATGCATGAACAAACAAACATCAATAATCAGACTTCACAAGTTATCAATAAGATCAAAACTATACTTTCAACACTAATAACTTCTTTACATACTTATGAAAAAGGTAAATTTTTTACTCAACCTCAACTTAATCCTTCCACTCGGTATCATGTTTCTTCTTCCATTGTTGGATGCAATCAAGCAAGTTCCACTTTATGCCAAATTTTTGAAAAATTTGTGTACAATCAAAAGGAAACATCATGTACAGAAGAAGATATTTTTAACTAAAAGTGTTAGTTCAATCATTTAACAATCCACTCAAGTACAAAGATCCAGATTGTCCAACCATTTTATATATCATAGAAAATACTAGAATAGAGCATGCTTTGCTTGATCTTGGTGCTAGTATAAATCTTCTACCTTTCTTAGTTTATGAACAGTTAGGTTTGGAAGAACTTAAAACAACTTCTGTTATACTCCAACTAACTGACCATTCGATTAAAGTTTCAAAGGGAGTAGTAGAAGATGTGTTGGTACAAATTGATAAGTTTTACTTTCCAGTTGATTTCATTGTTTTGGATATAGAGCCTGTTGCACAAATACATACACAAATTCCTATCATTTTGGGTCGTCCTTTTCTTGCAACTTCAAATGCTTTGATCAAATGTTGGAATGATATTTTGAAGGGTTATCATTTGAAAGTATGACTTTGGAACTAAATATGTTTAATGTTTGTAAGTAGCCTGTAGAAGATGTCAAAGTACAGGAAGTGGATTCAATCGAAAAACTTGTTCATGAATACTTTACTACCACTACCTCTTCAAATTCTTTGGAGACTTATTTTAAAAGTAAAAGTATTTGTAAAAAAGCACACACTAATACTCTGTCTGAATTTTCGCATGTATAAGAAAATTATTTTTGGAAGCGAAGTTTTGAATAACTTTCATCATTAATAGTAAAATATATCTATCAAGTATTAAAGCTCTCATGTTTGATTTGAAACCATTGCCAGTTGATTTGAAATAACTTTTTTGGGTGAGAATGAGACTTTTTCAGTAATAATTTCTTCCAAACGTGATGCATCTCAAGAAGTTAAGTAGATCGAAACTTTAAAAATACATAAGAATGCTTTAGGATAGATCATTATTGACATTATATATATTAATCCTTTAATTTGCACACATAACATCTATCTAGAGGAAAATGCTAAACCTTCTAGAGAAATGCAAAGACCGCTAAATTCTAATATGAAAGAAGTAGTAAGAAATGAAGTCATTAAGAAGGGAATAGAGAATGTGGTGGTTGATCATTTGTCAAGACTTGTTTGTGATGACTCATTTCAAACCACACCAAGTGATGACACTTTCCCTGATGAACAACTATTTAATGTTTGTGTTTTATCTTGGTTTGCTAACATTGTTAATTTTTTTGTGATATGAAAGATGTCATCGCATTGGGACTCTTAAGATAAAAAGATATTTTTGACTGAGGTGAAATTTTTTTATTGGGATGATCTATACTTATTTAAATACTGTCCTAATCAAATCTTTTAAAGATATGTGCCTAACAATGAGATAGGTAATAATGTTAAATTTTATCATTCAGAAGCATGTGGTGGTTACTTTTCAGCAAAGAAAACCACTGCAAAAATATTACAATGTGAATTTTATTGGCCAACATCTTTTCAAAGACACTTATTCTTTTTGAAAAAGTTGTGGAACTTGTCAAAAGTTAGGGTCCATTTCAAAGCATAATATGATGCCCCTACACTCTATCCTAATGATTGAAATCTTTGATTGTTAGGGTATTGATTTTATGGGATCATTTCCATTATCATTAGGTTTTCTTAACATATTGGTTGCCATAGATTATGTTTCAAAATGGATTAAGGCAATTCCTTGTCGAAACAATGATCACAAAATAGTGATAAATTTTTTGAAAGAAAATATTTTAAGTCGTTTTGAAATTCCTCGATCTATTTTCCGTGATGGGGGAAAATATTTTTGTAACAAAGTTTTTTGGAACTTTAATGAGAAAATATGGAATCATACATAAAGTTGCAACCCCTTATCACCCTCAGACATATGGACAAGTTGAACTTGCAAATAAAGAGATAAAATAAATTTTGGAAAAGACAGTTAACCCAAACCGTAAAGATTAGTATTTTAGACTTATCGATACACTTTGGGCATATAGAGCTGCTTTCAAAACATCATTAGGCATGTCTCTTTATATGATAGTTTATGAAAAACCTTGTCATTTACTAGTTGAACTTGAACATAAAACTTATTGGACAATCAAAATGTTTAACTTCAACCTTGATGAAGCTTCAAAATTGTGCAAATTGTAAATTAATGAACTTCAAGAATTGAGAAATGATGCATGTGAGAATTCTAAAATTTATAAATCAAGAATCAAATATTTTCATGAAAATAAAATTTCAAGAAAAAAAATTGAGATTGGTTAGAAGGTTTTGCTTTATAATTCTGGATTGCATTTGTTTTCTGGAAAATTGAGATCAAGGTGGAGTGGTCCTTTTATTGTTAAAAAAATATATCCTTATGAGCTAATTGACATTCAAAATCCTAGAAATGGTAACATAGTCAAAGTAAATGGACAAAGAGTTAAACCATTTCTAGAAAATCAATTTTCACAAGAGGAAATTATTTTTCTTTCTAACCCTTGTTATGATTAGTGATGTGTATATATATACTTATTTTCTCTGACTTTTTTTGTTTTGAAGGTTTTTTTCTTTTATTTTTTTTCTTTTCTTGATTAAGTGGCAGATAAGGTACTCTGTGGCTATTAAAGTCAGACATATCAGTTTTCCAAACAACTAAAATCTCTGTACAAAGTTTTTCTAGTTTTCTCATTCTCTTTTCTTGTTCTTTTCAAAATGGGTGATATTCTTTTAACTCTCAAGAAGCGATTTCCTTTTCTTCCTAAAAATGTAATTTTAAAAATTTATAAAATCAGGATTGAAAGATTAAGGATACTTATGCACAAGGGCATCCCAGAGGACATACGATGGATAATTGAAGCAAAGGTAAGAGCAGGTGAGTTTTTACATGAGTTTCCAAATCTGTTTACTTGATACATACCTGGTTTTGGTAAAAACACATATTCAAAAAAAACAAAGGGCAAAAAACATGAAAGTTTGTTACAATTGTGCTAGATGGACTTGCAACACAAAGTGTCATTCTTTATGAATGGTTTCTCAATATTTGAGAAGATAAATTTAATTCATTACGGATGAACTAAGTAAAGAGTCTTTAGATCACATTATATTGACTCTTGAGATGCATTCATGTGGATTAGTACAACATGCAATTCTTGATTTATAGAATCGCTTTTGAAATGAATATGAGCTTTATAGTCTTGGTAATCTAACATTAAAAACTCTATTTGCCAGTTTATAAAAAAACTGAATAGAAAGCATATTCTCGACCCATAGAGAGCGTTTAAGTCATTATTGAATGTAAAACCAGAGAAAGATGCGAGCCACAATCACAACTACATGTACATTCACGTGTAAGTAGGTAATTTTTAAATTTTTTGTGTCCTTATTTTCAACATTTCTGACAAAAGAAAAAATGTGTAGTAAATGTATTCCTTGTTCACACCTCAATAAATAGCACCATACTCACTCTATTTTTGCACAACTTATTTCAAAAAATAAAAAAAATAAAAAAAATAAAAAAATAGAAGTTTCTTCGACTCACAAATTCAACTGCATTTGTGTCTTTTGTGGATCCAATCCAGGAAAAAATGGTGAGCTTATAGGCCAGCCAATAACCTTGGTAGAACTTTAGCATAAAGAAAAATTCATTTAGTGGGGGAGGCAGTTTGGGGTTAATGGGGAGTGTTGATATTTCTGCTCATATAGGAGGAGTCAAAGTTTTGGGAGTTATCCCAAAATCTTTAACAGTACAAAATATCACAGGTATGACCATCGGAGATGAGCTAAAAATATCACATATTCAGGATATAATGTCTAATATGTTAAACAATGCTGATGCATTTATCATTATACCTGGCAATTTTGGTGCACTGGAGGAATTATTCCAAGTTGTCTCTTAGGCACAACTCAATATTCACCAAAAATCTATAGGTATTCTTAATGTTAATAGTTTTTATGATGGTTTGCTATCTTTTGTAGATCATGTTGTGAAAAAAGGTTTTTTTTCACCGTTTGCGAGAAGAATCCTCATTTATGCTCCGACACCTGACCAGCTGATTGCTCAACTTCTAGCATATGTGCCAGAACCTGATCTAGGCTTAGCCCATGTGGATTGGTCCAACAGGGACAATGGTCGAAAATGCAAAATGAATTTGACTCTCAATCTCTTATACTTATTGTTAATGATTTCATCTAATAGTATGTGTTTTATGTTGTTTCAACTATTTTTTTTAAGCCACACTTCAGGTGATATCTTTTAAACTCTACTTTCCTATCTATTTTTTATAATGGGAACAATGTCTTGATTAGATTGTTGGGAGGGCTAGTTGATATCATGACTTGCGTATTCAATGTGTGTGTTTCTGGTATTTTATTTCAAAAAAAAATCAAACATGTTTTCTTATGGGTGCGTTGAAACTATGAAAAATAGTGGCAGAGTAAAGGGTAATTATAACACTTTTGAGACGCATTCCTATTTGTGCATAACATGGTAAGTTTGTGAAGTTTTTAACAAAAGCTTGTGAATTACCAAATTTTTTTGAGTCATAGAGGTTTTTCCAACTTCAACGATTAAAATTAAACATGAACAATGTGGTTTGATTCATGATGGGTGTTGTTTTGGACTTTGATATTGTTATTTGGTTAATATATTTTTGCGATAATTATACTCAATTTTTTTTTTGGCACAAATAATTATGTTATTCAATCTGAAGACAATCATGTCAAAATAGAAAGTTCTTATGCCCTCGCTCTAATAATCACTTGGATCTTAAATATGTAGGGGTTGATTATTAGAACTTTTTTTTTTGCTCTGTCGAGACGAAGACTGATAGAGCACCACTAGAAAAATAATTAAGGCATTAAGTTTTCTAATATCATTGCCAAATCAGTTTGTTCCCCATGTGATGTTCCAAGAGAACATCCCCTAGTAAGCCACTTTAAACCTTTCAATAAATAAATATTTTCTTTTGTAACCATATCTTTTTACCTAGTCTAAATACTCTATTATCTAACCCTTGTTTTAAAAATAAATTGAAATTTAAGAGACATTCCATTGACAGGGTGAACTTGTAAAAGAAATTTAGATTGGAGTAGAAGATAAGTACGGAGGAGTTTCTCTTCTAAAAAAATAAGAAAAATTACAAAGTGCTAAAAATATTACGAGTTTCAACTAAAAATGAGATGTTGTAAAATAAATAAAAAATAATAAAAAAGGGTCCAATTCAATACTAATAGTTTCCAGTGTCGAAATTCATGGAGTTTAACAATTATTCATTTAAAAACTCTATATCTCTAATTCCATGAAATTTTTAGAATCTTTGTTGCATTCTATCCTTTTATTTTTTAGCCACATCACTACTCTTTGGCCCAATTACAATCTTTGTTGAAAATCTTTTGATTTTGTGTGGTGCCTTCAGTGTAGTGGAGATTTGTACTAAGGGAAAAGCCTATGATGTTTAACTTTTTCATTAGAGATTGAGTTTGTAAGGTTCTATGAGAATTCACTTATTTGACGTATGCATAGTTTCGTCATTGCTATAATATTAAGTTTGCAAACTCAAGTGCAGGTTGTATTAAGTAATAAATTTCTCGTAAATCCGAGGTTGATCCACAAAAAAGTTGTTTGAAGAATTCAAGTTTATATTTCTAAAAAAATGGAATTTATATGAATCAAAATATATAAATAATTAATGTATGTTGTAACTAAAAAAAATCAAAGTAATAAAAGTACTGAAAATTAGGGATCCACTCTTGAGTTTTTTTGGAGAGATAAATAATTATTTATTCTTTTTACCTCTATTAATTGCCACAATTGGAATCCATACATAATGAAGGTTTCAATGAGAAAATATTATCAAATAACTCATGCAATAAGGTAGTAATGATATTGTCTTACTATTGCAAATTATCTCTTAATGCCAATACTTATTTATGGAATCAAGCATTTATGCACACCTTTATCAACAACAAATCAAGGTTTCACATTAGCAGTCGGTGGGGAAAAACTATATAATAAGCTAAATGAACCCAAGTGTTTATTATGCCGTTGGAGATACATAAATCAAGAATCACCACAAAACAAGCAGGGTTTAGATCAAAACTTAAAATAATAATACAATATATTTAAACATTTTCTACTCTTATAACTATTCCTCTTCCTCCATAAAGAGGTTCACCATTTTTACTCAACAAAATAAAATTTAGAAAGACATAATAAAAGTAGCAAAAACTAAAAATATAAGAGAAACTAAATAATGCATTTCTATTACTACTAGAAAACTTACATTACTAGAAAACATATAAACTAGAAAACTTAGTCTAAAGAAATCCTCTACCCCCCTTCTCTTACAAGCTGAATACATAGCATATTTATAGTACTTGGAGTAATCTAGAGGCCAAATAAATAATGGAGGGGTTAATCAAGTGGTATGCTAGTTGCCAAGAGTTGGTAAGTTGTTACACCAAGTCCTCACCTACCGAATTGAATTATATTTTTCGATCAGATACAATTATATTTTGATGATTCATAAAGAAGAAATTTTTTATATTTTTTGGTGCTGATATATTTTTATATATCATTTGTCAACTTTGGCAGTCGGATGAAGGAGATATGATCAAATTACCAAATTATGTCCAAGAGTCATCCTTTAACAGTAGCAGCAACTTGCAGCCTATGGTGTTACTATTTTGACACATTTTCTCACCATATTGTCTTCAAAATTTTTTTTTATTTATCTCTTATGTATAACATATCCAAATTATAACCCAAAAAAAATTTGATCTTAAGAGATATGACCCAATTGGTAAAATAAGTCAATACTAGACTGAACTCTGATCCGAATTTTGGTGATATATCTTGTGCAACTAATTGGATGAATTTTATCCTATAATAAAAATTTAATTAGGGTGATCTTCCAACATAAAAGTTATACTTCTATATCTTGGCTTTCAAATGAAATAAGTTTCAGGTTTATAAGACTTTTGATCATAAAGTTATGCTCAAATTACAAAAACTGCACAAGTTTGAAAATATACTTCCATTTATTCCCTAACACAAAACATTAATTAAACAATAATATTAACAAGAATAAAGTAAGAAAAGTATAAAAGATTTAATACAAAAATATATCAAAATATACATTTATCAGTCACTGTTGACATTAACTATCCACATACACACTTGAGTATGTTTATTGTGGAAATGTATTGACTTTTGAGTGATTAAGAGTTAAATCTCAACACTTATTTGATTTTATTTCCATATTACTTTGTTGCTTCCTGAGAATAATAGTTGGAAGACAGTTATCATAGATGTTTGTGGGTATCACTACTGAAAACCCTCATGAGACTATAACTCATCCTTTATGGACTACCTAGGGGTTTAGAGGCTTGCTGCATATGCTAAATACAATCGTGATTTCCTAAAGTGAATTAGTTTAGGTTTGTTTTAAACTTGCTCGAGTACAAACAAGAGTTAAGTGTGGGGAAATTTAATAAGTACATATTTTGACATATTTTTATATCAAATTATTTATACTTTTCTTATTTTATTCTTGTTAATATTATTATTTTATTAATATTTTGTGTTAGTGAATCAACGAATATAAAAAGATCAAAAGAAGCATATTTTCAAACTTGTGCAGTTTTTGTATTTTTGGCATTACTCCATGATCAAAATCCTATGGACCTAAATATTGCCTCATTTGAAAGCCAAGAGATAGAACTATAACTTTTATGTTTGAAGGTGATTAACCCAATTCAGTCTTGATTATAGTATAAAATTCGTCTAAATATTTGTATAAAATGTATCACCAAAAATTCGAATCAGAGTTCAGCCCAGTATTAACTTATTTGATCAATTGGATCATATCTCTTAAGTCTAAATTGATTTTAGGCTGAAACTTAGATATGTAATACAGAAAAGGTAAATAAACAAGTTTGTTGAAGACAAAATAGTGAGAAAATATGTTAAAATGGTAAAAAAATATGTTGCAATGTGCTGTTGTTGTTAAAGGATGACTCTTGGATATGATTCGGTAATTTGATCATATCTCCCTCATCCAACAATCAAATTTGACAAATGATATAAATATATCAACCCCAAAAGATCGACAACTTTTGTTTTTTTTACTTATCATCAAAATCTGGCTGTATCTAACATAAAAATACAATTCAATCAGATAGGTGAGAATTTTGAGGATTTGGTGTAACAACTTACCAACTCTTGGCAACTAGCATATCACTTGATTAACTCTTCGATTATATATTTGGCCATAGCATACTCTAAGTACGATAAATAGGCCTTGTATTAAACTTGTAAGAGAAGAGGGTTTCTTTAGACTAAGTTTTCTAGTAGTAATGTATGTTTTCTAGTAGAAATAGAAATGTATTATCTAGTTTCTCTTCTATTTTTAGTCTTTTCTACTTTTATTATGTCTTTCTAAATTTTATTTTGTTGAGAAAAAATAGTGAACCTCTTGATGGAGAAAAAAGAACGGTTATAAAAGTAGAAAATATTTAAATATGTTGCATTATTATTTTGAATTTTGATTTAAACCCTACTTGTTTCATAGTGATTCTTGATTTATGTATTTTCAATAGCACAACAAATACTTGGGTTCATTTAGCTTATTGTACGGTTTTACCTCACCATCTGCTAATATGAAACCTTGATTTGTTGTTGACAAAGATATGCATAAATGTTTGATTCAATAAATAAGTGTTGGTGTTCAGAGATAATTTGCAAATAGTAAGACAATATCATAATTACCTTATTGCATGAGCAATTTGATAATATCTTTCCATTGGAACCTTTATTATGTATGGATTCCAATAGTGACAATTAAGAAAGGTAAAAAGAATAAATTTCTCTATCCAAAACTTAAATGTGGATTCTAATCTTTAGTACTTTTATTACTTTGGTTTTTTTTTAGTTACAACATACATTAATTTTTTATATATTTTGAATCACATAAATCCTATTTTTTTAGAATTATAATCTTAAATTCTTCAATCAACTACTATGTGGATCGATCTCGGACTCACGAGAAATTTATTTTTTAATACAACCTGTACTTGGATTTGCAACTTTAAAGTTATAGCATGAGGTTGGGAAGGGCTTAGTGCAAACGATAGCGTGTTGGGTCATGAGAGGGCTCTTATTGCATGCCCAACTTGCAACTAGTTGAACTTGTAATGGGTGAAAGCCTAACAACTACTGGGTTGCGGGCTGGCAAGCCTTAGCCTGCACTAGACAGTAGCCTAGTGTGCCTCAGGGGAAAATTATTGGCAACCCATGCATAGAATGTGAACAAGCACATTTGGTGCTACAGATAGCATAAGGTTTTACCTTATTGTCAATCTAATAAAACATACAATGTTTGTTTATTTTTTTTATTTTTTAGTTTAAAAGTTAAAAGTTAAATTTTAATTTAATAAAAAAGAATTCTACAAAGGACTGTGATTTAATCCCTAAATTGAAAAGAAAAACACAAAATGTAATCAATAAATCTTTTTTACTTTTTATTATCATGTGATGATTGGATGGCTAGCATATTAGATGATCATGGAGTCTAGACCAAAGTGAATAGTTTATTTTTTCTTATGTGTTATGGTTTTTGGATTTTTAACTAAAATGAGGCCTGCGAGTTTCATCTTTTTCTCTAATTAATTATCATCATTAGATTGATATTGATCTACTTTGGCTCGAGTGGATCGCATAGAAATAGATTCATGATCACCCGTGTTTATTTTAGTTGCTACAACTTTAAGGTTGCAAACCCAAGTGCAGGTTGTAGTAAGTAATAAATTTCTCGTGAGTCCGAGGTCGATCCACAGGGAAGTTGTTTGAAGAATTCAAATTTATATTTATAAAAAGATGGAGTTTATGTGAATCAAAAATATATGAACAATTAATGTATGATGTAGCTAAAGAAAAAAAAACCGAAGTAATAAAAGTACTGAGGATTAGGGATCCACTCTTGAGTTTTGGATAAATAAATGGTTATTTATTCTTTTTACCTCTATTAATTGCCACAATTGGAATCCATACATAATGAAGGTTCCAATGGGAAGATATTATCAAGTAACTCATGCAATAAGGTAATCATGATATTGTCTTACTATTGCAAATTATCTCTTAACGCCAACACTTATTTATGGGATCAAGCATTTATATACTCTTTCGTCAACAACAAATCAAGGTTTCACATTAGCAGTCGGTGGGGTAAAACCGTACAATAAGCTAAATGAACCCAAGTATTTGTTGTGCCATTGGAGATACATAAATCAAGAATCACCACAAAAATAAGTAGGGTTTAGATAAAAAATAATAATAATAATACAACATACTTAAACAATTTCTACCCTTATAACCATTTATCTTCCTCCATCAAGAGATTCACCCTTTTTCCTCAGCAAAATAAAATTTAGAAAGACATAATAAAAGTAACAAAGACTAAAAATATAAGAGAAACTAGAGAATGCATTTCTATTACTACTAGAAAACTTACAATACTAGAAAACATACAAACTAGATAACTTAGCCTAAAGAAACCCTCTATCCCCCCTCTCTTACAAGCTGAATACATGGCCTATTTATAGTACTTGGAGTAAGCTAGAGGCCAAACAAATAATGGAGGGGTTAATCAAGTGGTATGCTAGTTGCCAAGAGTTGGTAAGTTGTTACACAAATTTCACAACCGCTGAATTGAATTACATTTTTCGGTCAGATACAGCCAGAGTTTGAAGATACGTAAAGAATAAAAATTGTAGATCTTTCAATGCTGATATATTTTCATATATCTTTTGTCAAATTTGGCGATCGGATGAAGGAGATATGGTCAAATTACCGAGTCATGTCCAAGAGCCGCCCTGTAACATCAGCAGCAACTTGCAGCCTATGGTTTTACCATTTCAACACATTTTCACACCATCTTGTCTTCAGTAAACTTGTTTATTTACCTCTTGGGTATAACATATCCGAATTTCAGACCAAAATAAATTTGGGCTCAAGATATATAACCGAATTGGTAAAATAAGTCAATACTGGGCTGAACTCTGATCTGAATTTTGGTGATCCATTTTGTGTAATTACTTGGACGAATTTTCTGCTATCATCAAGACTGAATTGGGCTGAACCTCCAACATAAAAGTTGTACCTCTATCTCTTGGATTTCAAATGAAATAAGCTTCAGATCCATAGAGCTTTTGATCATGAAGTTATGCTCAAATTACAAAAACTGCACAAGTTGAAAATATGCTTCCATTTATTCCCTAACACAAAACATTAATAAAACAAGAATATTAACAAGAATAAAGCTAGAAAAGTATAAAGGATTTGATATAAAAATATGTCAAAATATGCACTTATCAAAT
Source organism: Paulownia fortunei (assembly GCA_019321725.1). Classification (NCBI taxonomy): domain Eukaryota; kingdom Viridiplantae; phylum Streptophyta; class Magnoliopsida; order Lamiales; family Paulowniaceae; genus Paulownia; species Paulownia fortunei. The sequence goes on along the minus strand of CM033105.1, from coordinate 14,964,585 downwards.
TCCCCCACACTTAACCCTTGCTTGTCCTCGAGCAAGCTTAAAACAAACATAAACTAATCCACTTTCGTAGGAAATCACGATTGCATTTAGCATATGCAACAAGCCTTTAAACCCCTAGGTGGCCCAT